>JAPDFW010000089.1:0-304031 GCA_028826165.1 Anaeramoeba ignava | reverse complement strand
TGCTATGGGTGTTACTAGATCCGATTTAATTAGCGGTGAAAGCAATTGTCCCAGTTGTTATGGTATTTTTCATTATATATTTTTCATTTATTATTTCAAAATTCAATATTAATATTAAAATTTAATATATAATTAAAATTAAAATTAAAATTAAAATTTATAAAATTAAAAATTAAAATTAAATATAAAATTCAATATTCAATTCATTTATAAAATTAATATTAAAATTAAAATTCAATTCATTTATAAAATTAAAATTCATTTATAAAATTAAAATTAAAATTCATTTATAAAATTAAAATTTAAAATTAAAATTAAAATTAAAATTAAAATTAAATATAAAATTAAATATAAAATTCAATATAAAATTCATTTATAAAATTAAAAATTAAATTTAAAATTAAAAATTAAAATTAAAATTAAAATTAAAATTAAAATTAAAATTAAAAATTAAAATTAAAATTAAAAATTAAAATTAAAATTAAAATTAAAAACAAAATTAAAATTAAAATTAAATTAAAATTAAAATTAAAATTAAAAATTAAAATTAAAATTAAAATTAAATATAAAATTAAATTAAAATTAAAATTAAATTTAAAATTAAAATTAATATTAATATTAAAAATTAAAATTCATTTATAAAATTAAAAATTCATTTATAAAATTAAAATTAAAATTAAAATTAAATATAAAATTAAAATTAAAATTAAATATAAAATTAAAATTAAAATTAAAATAGGCTAGTATTATTGGTATTTATGGGCTGATTATTGCTGTCATTATAACTACAGGAAGTAAATAAAACTTTTAAACAAATTTAATGAATCAAAAAAAAAATTAATAAAAAATAAAAAATCAAACCAAATTAAATAAAAAGTTACTGAAGATAATTATCCGAAATATCTTGGATTCTCACATTTAGCAGCAGGATTAGCAGTAGGATTATCAGGATTAGGAGCAGGTATGACAATTGGAATTGTCGGTGATGCAGGAGTAAGAGGTTATGCAAGTCAAAACAAGATTTTTGTTGCAATGATTTTAATTCTTATTTTTGCAGAGGCTTTGGCTTTATACGGTTTAATTATTGGTTTGATATTGGGTTCTCGTTCTAGTAGTGCAAAATGCAATCCAAATCCTGCTGGATAAACAACTTTTTTTTTTTCTTTTTTTTTAATTTTCTTTTTTCTCTTTTTTTTTTTCATGATCTAAAAAAAATTTTTTCTTTTTTTTTTTTAAGTCAGAAATTTGATCCAAATTTTACGTTCACAAAGAAAAAAATTTCCTTTTTTTTTTTCAAACAAATATTACAAAAAAAATAATAAATTCCACTTTCAAAAAAAAAATAAATTTTTTTTCATTTTTTTCATTTTTCATTTTTTTCATTTTAAAATTAAAAATGTCTTTACATCCAAGAATTATAAATAATCCTCAAAATCTTGAAGAACTTCAAAATTCATTTCTTTCTTCAAATGAAAAATCTTCAGCAAAAGTTATTTATAAAAAATCTAATGAAAAATCTAAAGAAATTGAAATTGAAAAAGAAAAAGAAAAAGAAATTGAAAAAGAAAATAAAATTGAAAAAGAAAAAGAAATTCAAATTGAAAAAATACCAAAAAAAAAATCTATTTTTCGAAAACAAATGGAAAATCTAAAATTAATAAATTTAAAAGAAAAAGAAAAGGAAAAAGAAATAAAAAGTAAAATTAAAAATTTATAAGAAAAATTTTATATTAATTTTAATTTAAAAAAAAAATACAGAAATTTTTCAAAAGGTTTCGATTCCTGAAATTAAAGAAAGAAATATAATTAATGAAAGTTTATTCTCTCCACCAAAACAAAGAGAAGTAGCATTTCCAATTCCAACAAAAAGAAGAATAATTAAAACAAATGAAAATCAAAATCAAAATCAAAATGAAAATGAAAATGAAAATCAAAATCAAAATCAAAATCAAAATCAAAATCAAAATTTAAATCAAAATCAAAATCAAAATCAAAATTTAAATGAAAAAACAATGTTTAGTGAATTTAAACATTATATTCAAGGAAATTTATCAAATCAAAAAGAAATTTATGATGAAGATATTGATAATGTAGCTGATAAAATTATCACAGAAATGGATGAGGCTCAAATCAAAAAAGCACGTGAAGAATTAATGAAATTACTTGATCCTGAAACTATTCAAACATTAAAACAAAGAGGACAAGAAAAAATGAAACAAAAACCTGATCACAAATTAAAGCAATTTTTGAAAAAGAAAAAACAACCAATTCAAAATTTTCAATTCAAAAATAAACAAAAGGAAAAAAAAGAAAGATTGAATGCAATAAAAAATGTTCTCGATAATGGAAATACTGAAGAAGAATGGGAAAAATTAGCATTGAATCAAAAGAATGAAAATGAAAGAAGAAAAATAGAATGGATTTCAAATAATTCACGAAAGGAAAAGGAAAAGGAAAAGGAATATCGATTCAATTTCCAAGGACAATTTATATCAGATTCATTTTCAGAAGAAATTCCTGTTCATTCAGGACTTCATCATCACGGAAAAGAGCCTGAAAAGCCAGGATATTCTCTAACAGAAATATTAATGCTATCACGAAGCAAAACAGCATCGCAACGCGCAATTGCATTTAATATAATAACTGAATTAATACATAAAATTCAATTGAAAGAAAACATCCAAAATGAAGCATATAAATATGTCAAGGATAATTTCATTAGTTATGGAGGTGGATTAGTAATTTTGTATTCAATCCAAGAAAAGCATCAATCTGTATTTGCTTCGATGATAAATTCATTGCGCAATTTTGTTGTCTCTCAATCCACTGAGGAATTTTTTGATTGGATTGAGCTAACATTTCGAGGTTATGAAATCCCAAGCATTTATCCAAGCATCCCAGAGTATAAAACTTATCATCGAAAGCAAAGCAAAAGAGGAAGAACAGATGAACCGACTAATCTCCAAATATTACTCACCAAAAATCCTATTCAATTACTTGTTGATCATGGACTAATCAGAATTTTAACATCCATTTTATCCGAAATGCAATTTTCATTTGATTCCATTTATTCCATGATATTCGAAATTTTGGTTGTTTGTGCTCGCAACTCGGAAAATGCAAGAATGCAAATGGTTCAAAACAAAAAATTTCTCAGGACAATTTCTGATAAATACATTGACAAATTTCCAGGTTCACTTAGATTGCTCAAAGTTATTTGCCAATGTTCAAAGGAGTTATTTCTTCAAATGAACGCAACAGAGCATTCAATACTTTTTGCAAAATCGAAGCAATTTATTCGCGAAACAAACCAAAAACAAATTACAAGAAATATCATCTCTGTAGAAAAGGAGGCAATGAATTTATGGAGAATTACAATGGGTTTTGGAACTGATTTTTCTTCTTTTGTCCCAAGTTTTGACAAGTTTGTCTCAATTCTCCAAAATGAAAACTTCATTCTTTCAACTACGGTTTACAATTTATATGAAAAGGCAATTTATATTGCAAGCCAAAAACCCGATAACACTATTTTGATTTGGGATTTTATCCTTCCTTTTCTTGATTCAGCATTTCAAAACTCAATCACTTTATCCAAGAAAATAAAAGAATATTTGGATATTTTAAAATCAAATGATGCCAATCCAAAAACTATTCATAACCAAAATTTCCCCGATTTATTACTTTGTTTATCGAGTATCTTCCATTTTTTGGGTTCTTATTATTCAGAAATTTCAGAAGAATTGAGAGTTTCCAAAATTCCTCTTCAAGAAGAAATTGAATTTTATTTCCAGAAATATATATTATCTTTAGAAAAAACTCAAGTATTTATAGATTTAATTCAAAAAGAAAAGGAAAGTTTAAAAACACCAAAATTTCCAGCGCAAATATTCCAAAACAACTTCAATAATTTCCTGTTTGGAGATAAATTCACAAAGGATCAGAAGGAACAGATTAGTTTGTGGAGCTGTTTAGCAGCATTTTCCAGGTTAATCTTGGAAATGGGCAATAAAGTTCCTTCACAATTAGAATATATTCAAAAAATTGTTCCTGACTTGATGGATTTACTTGATGAAGAACAACGTATTTTATCTTCCTCAATTCAACCAAAAGAAAACGACAGAATAAGATTTGTTTATCGACAACGCACTTTTATGATCTATTACATTGTGATGCTTCTTGACAAGTTGGCAAATCAGGGATTTTTGGAAAATCATCATTTACTCAAAATTCATTTGGCAAGTTTTTCTTTATTGAAATGGATAATTTCCATCGACCAATTTTTGGCATATAATCTTCTTCATCAAATCATTTTCAGTCAAAATTACATTATTTTGCTAGAAAAACAACTCGAAATTCCTGATAAAATTGCCACTGATACTCTTGAATTATCGAATTTTCTTCAACAATATTATTTCAATATCATTTTTGCAAACAAAGAATTCAAAATCTCACAAAGTTTGACTCTATTCACAATTTCTTCCATCCAAGGATTTTCATTCCCGCTTTATCATAAAAACCACAAAAAGAGTTCAAATGTGTATTTTTCATTAGTAGATGATTTTCTCTATCGTCCATTAATTGATATTTCGTTGAAATATTGTGGAAAATATTTATCGAATTCTGAAATCATTCCTCAAATCAATGAAAATTTAACTCGTTTACTTTATTCTATTTTTTTAATTGAAACAAATTACCAAAATTCTGGAATCCAAATTTTTAAACACAAAAATCAAGGCTCTCGAAAGTGTCTTTATTTATCACATCTTTTTTTGTTGGATTACTCAATTTTTTTGGATCACAAAATCACCAACTTGATTTCTTTTTTGTGGGATTTATATCATTTTCAGTCATTCTTTAACATCCATCCCTCTCAGCCATTATACACAGCAATAGAATATCAAAAATCAATGAAAAATTCACTTATTCACAATCGCAATTATTATGACTTTGTTTTGGAATTAGTCAAACAATATCAAGCAGAATCGTTCGGAAATTCTTCTTTTTCAAAAGTTATGCTTGAGTTTTTTGCAATGGATTCCCCATCAAAATATCGTAAATTAGTTTGGACTGAATTCTTGCCAATTCTTCGTTTTATTCAACCTCCTCTTGATTATTATTCAAATCACAACTTTGTTCTTGCATTTATTCATCCTCTTGAAAATGATGTTTCTGTTCTTTCTTTAATGAAAGATGCCTTGCTCAAGAAATTTATCACTCTTGAAAAAAATCCCTTTTTGTTTTTAGTTGCAATTCATCATTTATCTTCTTTTATTTTTGATCCAAAATCTAATTTAAATTTTGGATATCGAATTGAATATTTTCGTTCATTTAAAGAAAATTCAATTGTATGTTTTTAATTAATTATTATTTATATTTAAATTATTTAAATTAATTAATTTATTTATTTAAACTAATCAAATTAGGAAATTTTTTCAATGATTTGTGGTTATCATCAAAAATTATTCAATTCAATTAATAAGTTAAAGTTAATTGATTTTTGTATTAATGATAAAGAGGAAATGATTAAAAAGATAGAAGAGTTAATTAATCAAAAATAAAATCAATTAAAAAATCAATCAAAAAATAAAATCAATCAAAAATAAAATCAAAAAAGATTTAATTTTGTTTTGCAAAAAAAAAAGAAAGAAATTTTGTTTTTGAGATTAATTAAAAAAAAAAAAAGTGGAACAAAAAAAGTCAAAAGAAAAAGAAATAGAAAGAAATAGAAAAAAGAAAAAAAAAATTTTCTTCATTTGTTATTTCCTTTTTGAATAGAAACGTTATCAATTTCTGGTCGAATTTTTTTGAACATATCAACGATTTTTTGATAAAAATCAATTTGAGAATCTAAATATTCAGCAAGCATAATTTTGGAATCTTCAAGTCTTGAAGTTCTAAAATGTTCCTATTAATTTAAAAAATTTTATAAGTTTATATAAAATTATATAAAATTATATAAAATTAATTTTTATTTACTGATTCTGCTAATAAAATTATTGATGTTGTATCTGCTCCTTCTTTTGCTCTTTCTGTTTGTTTACGAGCTTGTTCAATTTTTAATTTTTCTTTTTCCTAAAATTTTTATTTTTATTTAAATTTTAATTTTTAACATGAAATTTTTAATTTTTAATTTTTAATTTTTTACATTTTGAAGAGCATTTCTTTCTGCTTTAATTAAAGCGTTTTGTGTAACATGATAATTTAAACGAGCATCATCTCTTGTTTTTAAAGCAGGTTGAAAATTTGTAATAATTTGAGAGTATTCATTAAAATGACGAAGAGAATTTCCCAATTCGAAATCTGATTGTTCTTTATAATTAGCACCAATTGTATTCCAAGTTTCAGCAATTGATTTAATAATAGATTCAATTTTTGAAGAAGCATCTTTTGCATTTGGTGGAACTTCTTCTCTCCAATCAAAACCTTGTTCACCAAAGTCTTTCCAAGCATTTGAGAATTTAGTTAAAGTTGTTGAAATGCCTTAAATTTTATAATTTTTTAAATAAATTTCATAAATTTCATGTTATAAATAATTTTTTAAATAATTTTTAAATAATTTTCATAAATTTCATGTTATAAATAATTTTTTATTTAGATTTTTTATTTAGATTTTTTACTATCAGTTTTTAATGAACACAAATCACTTAATTGACCTGTTAAATTTCGGATTTTTGCTGCATGAATCGATAAATGTGTTCGAAATGATTCTATTGATTTATCTTCTTTTGCATCTGGTTCTGGATATTGATGATTAACTAATCTCCAGAATTCTTGTGTTTTTTTTTCAATAACTTTTTTTCTTCTTTCCCATTTTTTTTCATCATTATGTTGAAGAAATTCAAGAAAGAAATCAACTTTTGCTAAAACTGGATGAGCTGCTAATCGGTTAAAAAAAGTTTGAAGAGCTCGAAGACGAGTTTGTTCTGTTGTTTCTGAATTTGGTCGATCTTTTTTTATTTTTTTTAAAAAAAAAAGCAATTATATTATTTTCTTTTTTTTTTCTTTTCTTTCTTAAAATTAATATATATATACTGGCAACTTTTAAATCAAGTAAAGTAGGAATGCATATTGGAGGAAATAATTTAAAAAATTGATTTTGAAGCCAGAGACAATCTTTCCATTTTCTTGTAACTGTATATTTTAAATTCTTTTTTTTTATTTAAAATATTAAAATTATTATTAAAATTATTATTAAAATTATTATTTAAAAATTATTATTTAAAATTATTATTAAAATATTATTTAAATTATTATTAAAATTATTATTAAAATTATTATTAAAATTATTATTAAAAATTATTATTAAAATTATTATTAAAATTATTATTTAAAATTATTATTTAAATTTATTATTAAAATTATTATTTAAATTATTAAAAATTATTATTAAAAATTATTATTAAAATATTATTAAAATTATTATTTAAATTATTATTTAAATTATTATTTAAATTTATTATTTAAAATTATTATTAAAATTATTATTAAAATTATTATTTAAAATTATTATTAAAATTATTATTTAAAAATTATTATTAAAATTATTAAAAATTATTATTAAAATTATTATTAAAAATTATTATTTAAAATTATTATTTAAATTTATTATTAAATTTATTATTTAAAATTATTATTTAAAATTATTATTAAAAATTATTATTTAAATTATTATTTAAATTATTATTTAAATTATTATTAAAATTATTATTTAAAATTATTATTTAAAATTATTATTAAAATTATTATTTAAATTATTATTTAAATTATTATTTAAAATTATTATTTAAATTATTATTTAAAATTATTATTAAAATTATTATTAAATTTATTATTAAAATATTATTAAAATTATTATTTTAAATTCTTTTTATTTAAAAATTATTATTTGAAATTATTTAAATTATTATTAAAATTATTATTAAAATTATTATTTAAAATTATTATTAAAATTATTATTAAAATTATTATTAAAATTATTTTAAATTATTATTAAAATTATTATTTAAAATTATTATTTAAAATTATTATTTAAAATTATTATTAAAATTATTATTAAAAATGATTTTATATTTTTGGATTTTTGGATTTTTGGATAGAGTTAATATTTGTTGAAAGAAAAGAAAACGAATAAAAATTACGACAGCTTCAATTTTATAATAAGTATGCTTTTTAAAGCGACCTTTTTCAACTGTACCAGTAACACGAACATCAATAACAAGTTCTGGAGAAGTATCAACCCAAAGATGACCAGATTGAGATAAGGCAAACTTCTTTGGGATATTATCATCAGAATTATCCTGAGCAGAATTAGCACTCTCAACATTCTTAGAATTCTTTGTTGATTTCTGGGGTTTTTTTGTTGTCTTTTCTTGATCGACAGTTGGTTGAGTTTGTTGTTCTTTGATCTCAACATAACTTTTTATATCGTGATCAAGAAGTGAAAAAAATGGATGTTATTTTTGGAAATTTTGAGGTTGTTTGTTGTTTTGTTGATATTGATGATACCTTCCTGGGAAAAGACCCTGTGTTGCGTCAGGATCGTTCTTTAAATAACCAATCCACCATCCAGAATCATTATCAATTGTTGTAACAATTATTTCATCTCCAGTATGTAAAGTAAGTTCTCCGTCTTCTTTTCCTTCATAATCATATTGTGCTATTGCAAATAAAAATTTTTCCGTTATTATTTTTATTTATTTTTCTTTTATTTATTTATTTTTCTTTTTTTTTTGAAAAAAAAAATTTTAGAAAAATAAATTTAAAAATGAAAAATAAAAATGAAAAATTTTTTATTTTTATTTATTTTTATTTTATTTTTCTCCTTTTTCTCCTTTTTATTTTTAATTTTTCATTTTTCCTTTTAAAAAATAATTTTTAAAAATAATTAAATTTAAAAATGGAAATTGAAGATAAAACAGAAGATCAAAAATATGGTAATTTATATTTAAAACTCAATTTATAAACTCAATTTATAAACAAATTTATAATTAAATTTAAATTTTATAAAACAAATTTAAATTTTTAAAATTATAATTTATAAACAAATTTAATAAAAACAAATTTATAATCAAATTTATAATTAAATTTATAATTAAATTTATAAAATAAACAAATTTATAAACAAATTTATAAACAAATTTATAAAATAAATTAATTTAAATTTTAAATTTAATTAAAAAATTTATAATTAAATTATAATTAAATTTATAATAAAATAAATTAAATTTATAATTAAATTTATAATTAAATTTTATAAACAAATTTATAAACAAATTAATAAACAAATTTATAAAACAAATTTATAATTAAATTTTATAATAATTTAAATTAAATTTAATAATTAAATTTATAATTAAATTTATAATTAAATTTATAATTAATTTTAATAAATTAAAATTTATAAAATTAAATTTATAATTAAATTTATAATTAAATTTATAAACAAATTTATAATTTTTATAATTAAATTAAAATTTATAATTAAATTTATAATTAAATTTAAATTAATAAAAATTAAATTATATTTATTTAAATTTATAAATTTATAAACAAATTTATAATTATATTTAAAAAATTTATAAAAATTTATAAATTTATAATTAAATTTAAAACAAATTAATTATTTTATAAACAAATTTATAATTAAAACAAATTTTAATAAACAAATTTATAACAGAAATTTAAAACAAATTTATAATTAAATTATAATAAACAAATTTATAATAAATTTATAAAACAAAATTTATAATTAAATTTATAAACAAATTTATAATTTTTATAATTAATTTATTTTTATAATTAAATTTATAATTAAATTTAAATTTATAATTAAATTTATAATTAAATTTATAATTAAATTTAATAAACAAATTTATAATTAAATTTATAAATTAAATTTATAATTAAATTAAAATAATTAAATTTATAATTAAATTTATAAATTTATATAAACAAATTAATAAACAAATTTATAATTAAATTTATAATTAAATTTATAATTAAATTTATAAACAAATTTATAAACAAATTAATAAATTAAATTTATAATTAAATTTAAACAAATAAACAAATTTATAAACAAATTTATAATTATATTTATAATTAAATTTATAATTATATTTATTTCAAAAAATTTATAATTTATAAAATTAATAAATTTCAATTAAATTAATAAATTTCCAAGATGTCCAAGATGGAATTCGAGAAGATTTTACATCAGCTTTAATGATGTTTTTAATAGAATGTGGATTGGATGATCAAACAACAGCACAAGTTATTCAAAATTTTAAAAAACAACATAGAAATTTAATTCATTCTTTAAGTCTTGATATGATGGAAGAATTATTAAAAACACTTGATTTTCAAAATATTTCAAATCTTGATAACAATCAAAAATAAAATATTGATTCAAATTAAAAATGATTTGAAAATTAAATTCTTTTTTTCTTTTTATTTTAAATTTTAAATTTTTCAAAAAATGTTTTTCATTTTTTTCATTTTCTTTTTTTTTGAAATGAATTTAAAAGAATCAAATTTAAAAGAATCAAATTTAAAAGAATCAAATTTAAAAGAATCAAATTTAAAATTAAATACAATTTTAAATGAAAATCAACAAGAAATTCTTTCTTTAAAAATTCAATTAAAAATTAAAAAAAATCAAATTAAAAGATATCGTTGTGCTCTTTTACTTTCAGTTTTTACTTGGATTATTTTCATTTTATTATTAATTATTTATCTTTTTGATTCTGTTCTTGATATTCCTTTAATTTCTGGTTTTAAAAGTTCAAATTTCTTTGATAAATTTATTGATTCAACTTATTAAAAATAAATTGGAAAATTTTTTATTTTAAATTTTTATTTTTTATTTTTTCTCTTTTTTATAATCATTATAAAAAAAAAATTTTTGTTTTGTTTTGAAAAATTTCATTTTTTTTCTTCGTTTCTTCATTTCTTTATTTCTTTGTATCTTTTTTCTTTTTTCCTTTTTCCTTTTTTCCTTTTTTTTTTACAAAAATACAAAAAAAAAAGAATATTTTATTATGAAAATCCGGTTAAATATTGGTGGAAAAATTTTTGAAACAACATTCTCAACATTATCATTAGTTCCATCAACATTCTTTACAATTGAACTATCAAAGATTAAAAAAGAAGAAGAATTAGAAATTTTTATTGATAGAGATCCAAAACATTTTCGGAAAATATTAAATTTTCTTCGAAATCCAAATCCAAATGATTTTCCACTTCCTTCAAATTTATTTATTTTAAATGAAATGAAAACAGAAGCTTCTTTTTATCAAATTTCTACTCTTGTTGAAATTATTGAAAACAAAATTAAATTTTTGAGTGAATTATCTGAAAATAAAAAGAAAAAAACTCAAGATTTATTTGATAAAATTCATCATGTAGAAGTAAATCTTGAAAGAATTCTTCAAGCTATTGATGAAACTTATTGTGGTTTTCAAAATGGAAATTTTATTATAAAATTGAAATGAATTTTTGAAATGAATTTTTGAAAAGAATTTAGAGAAAAAAAAATCTTTTTCTTTTTTTTTCTTGTTCTTGTTCTTTTTTTTTGCATTCTATTAAAAGAAATGTTTTCAATTTTCAATTTTGAATTTTAATATAAATTTTGATATAAATTTTAATATAAATTTTAATATAAATTTTGATATAAATTTTAATATAAATTTTAATATAAATTTTAGATATAAATTTAAATATAAATTTTAATATAAATTTTGATATAAATTTTGATATAAATTTAAATATAAATTTTAATATAAATTTTAATATAAATTTTAATATAAATTTTAATATAAATTTTAATATAAATTTTGATATAAATTTTGATATAAATTTTAATATAAATTTTAATATAAATTTTAATATAAATTTTAATATAAATTTAAATATAAATTTTAATATAAATTTTAATATTAATTTTAATATTAATTTTAATATAAATTTTAAATTGAATTTTAATATAAATTTTAATATTAATTTTAATATAAATTTAATATAAATTTTAAATTGAATTTTTAAATTGAATTTTTAAATTGAATTTTTATCAAAATTGGATTGTTCTCGTCTTTCTTCATTTTCTTCTTTACTTCTAATAATTTCAATAGCTTCATTTTTTCCAATTTTTTTCACTTTAGATTCTTTATTCTGGAAATTAACCCAAAAATAACAATCTGCAAATTGTAGAAATTCTGGTCTAAATGTGGTTGTTATAAACTGAGATTTTCTACTTTCTTTATAAATAAGTTCTCCAACTGCTAATCTAAATTGGGGATCTAAAGCAGAATCAATTTCATCCAAAAGATAAAAAGGTGCAGGCTCTGTTCTTTGAAAAGCAAATAAAAGAGAAAGAGAAATAATTGATTTTTGTCCACCTGAAAATTCAATAATATTCTTCTTTTCTTCTTGTGATTCTTCTTGAAATGTTGCATAAATACTAATTCCAAAAATATTTTTCTTCTCATTTTCATTCTGATTTTTTTCATAATCAATAATTAATTCAGCAATTCCTTTGGGAATAATTTCTTTAAAAACTTGTGCAAAATTCTTTTGAATTTCATTAAATTTTTCATTGAAAATCTTTTCCTTTGTTTGATCCAAATCTTCTATATATCCATAAATTTTCAATAAATTTTCTTCAATTAACCTTTTTTTTTCTAATAATTGCTCTTTTTCCTTAAATCCTCGACTAAATTGGTCTTTTGCTTTATTATTAACTTGCTCAAAATTCTTTAATTCTTCGTTTTTTTCTTCTCTTAAAATTTGGATTCTTGATGTTTCTTCATCTTGATACTTTTGGAGAATATCAAGAGGGAAAGATCCAATTTCTTGAATAGATCCATAAAGTTTTTCCTCTCTTAATTTCAAATTCCTTTTTCTATTCAATAATTCATCAAGTTCTTTTGACTTTTGATTCATTTGATCTGAGATTGTTTGTTTTTGACTCGATTCCTCATCTAAAACACTTTCAAAATTGAAAATTTCTTCTTCAACAGATTTGATAATTTCATTTAAACTCTTCATTTCTAAAGAAATCGTTTCAATTCTTCCGTTTATCCTCAAGAGTTCTTCTTTGTTTGAATTCAATTCATATTCTATTTTTTGATTTCTTGAATCTTTCATTCTTAAAGAAAGAACAGTTTTTTGTTTTGATAAATTTTCTTTGATAAAGTTCTCAAGCTCAACCTTTTCAATTTCCAACTTTTTTTTTGTGATTGTTTTAATAATAAATTTCATTCCAAAAATAAATAAAAATAAACTTACTTTGCCTCTTTTTGTTGAATAATCTAATAATTCTTTTTTTAAGGAATTAATTTCTTCTTCCAACTTTTCCAATCTTTCAATCTCTTCTTTCAAAAATTCATCAGAATTTTCAATTAAAATTTCTTTTTTTAGTTGATTGATTTTTTCTTCTAAATTGTTAATATTTGGATCAAATGTAGAAAATAATCTATTTTTGTTATTCAACATTTCTTGGTGCAAATTAATTGATTCTTCTAATTCAGATTGCTCTCTTAAAATTTGATCAAAAGTTTCAGTATTTTGTTTGAATTTCATTTTAAGCTTTTCAAGTTCAATTAAAATTAATGATAGTTCTTCATCATCATCACGAATTGCTTTCAAAATTTTATTTAAATTTAATGCCGATTCTTTTGCTTTATTTCTGAGAAATTTGATTTTTTTCATCATTTTGATTGATGACTTTTGAGGATCGAAATATCCTCCTTGAATACAACCTGCTCCATTAATTATATCTCCATCTAAAGTTGCACATCGAATAGAATTATTTTTTGATAATTCAACTCCAACTTCAAATTTAGAACAAATAAATCCATTTCCAAAAATTTTATCAAAAACTTTTCTGAATGTCGGCGAATAATCTAATACAGATATCATGGGAATCACATTTGGATTAGACTCAGAAAACATTTGCAAATATTCCTTTTTTGTTGACTCTGCCTTTTTTTCTGATATACTGTTTAAAGGTATAAAGATAATTGAACCATATTTATTTTTCGAAAAGCACTTCTTGCGAATTTTTTCAATAGTTTCTTTGCTATCAACAACAACTGCAAATATTTCATCTCCTGAAAAAATTTCAATAGATGGAATATATTTGTCTTCACAATCAAATAATTCAATTACTTGTCCAAAAATTCCTGAATTAACTTCATTTTTGGCATATTTTTTGACTTTTTTCAATGCCTTGGAAACCTCCCATTTTAATTTTTTTTCCAGCTTCAGTTGATATTTGAATTGTTCTTTTAAAACATTTTCAAGTTCTTCCTCTGCTTTCAATTTTGATTTTGATAAAATTCTAATTATAATAATAATAATACAAAGATAAAAAAAATTAATTCAATTCAATTCAATTTCATTTCTAATCTATATTCATCTTTTTCCTTACTTTTTTCTATGAAGAATTTCGTCTCTTTTTTTTTCTAACTCAACGATTTCTTTACTTGATTTATCAATCCTTTCTCTTCTTTCTGAAATATTTGATTGATTTTTGTTAATCTCTTCTCTCATCACTTCCATTTCTCTTTCTATCCTTTCAATCTCTGTACTTGTATTTTTTTTCAGATTTTCTTCTTTACCTTTCAAATGTATAAATTTTTCAATTTCTTTTTCAATCCATTCCTTTTTTTCATCATCATTTCTAAATGAGGTAAATTTTGTTTTTGATGACAATATACTTGATTTTTCAATTTCAAGAAGTTGTATTTGTGATTCAATTTCGTTTTCTTTCTTAAATTTTTGCTCAAATTTTTGCGAAATTTTTGCCAATTTCAGTTGATTTTGTTGAATTTCTTCTTCAATCTCTTCAATTTCATTTCCATATTTTTGCTTTTCTTCTTCCATAAATTGGTTTTTTTTGATCAATTCTTTCATTTCAAGATCCTTTTGTAAACGTATTTTGATTAATTGGTTTTTTTCTTGGCGAAGATTTTCCATTTCGATATTTGCTTGATTAAGCTTTTTCTTCAATTTTTCTTCTTCATTCTTCTTCTGTTTAAAAACTGTTTTGGCTGTATCATAATCTCGATTTGCAGAATTTGATTCTTTATTGCTTAAATCAATTTGCTTCTCAATTTGTTCAATTTTAATTTTGATTAATTCGAGTTTTCGAGTAAGAAGAATATGTTCTAATGCTCTTTTTTCTTTTAAAACATTCTGGTATTCTTGCAACTCTTTTGTTTCTTCATCTAATTCATTAATTCTTTCTTCAAGAACTCGAATCAATTCTTCAATTTTTTTCATCTCAATCTTGTTTTTATTTAGTTCTTTCATGCAATCCTTTCTTTTTTTTTCATATAAATTAGTACCAATAACCTCTTTAATTAATTTATATCTTTCAAAATTTTTCATTAAAGCCAATTTTGTCACCTTTCAATCAAAATAATCACAAAGAAAAGATAAAAGTGGGAAATCAAGTTAATTTAATAAAAGAAAAATAGAAAATCATATTATTTAAATACTTGTCCTTGTTCTAAAAAATAGAATTGATTTCTTGTAATAAATCCTGCACTTTGTAAAAAGTTTGCAAGTTCATTTTTTCTAAATGAAAAAATATTGAAAAATGAAAATAAATTTTTGCATTTTTTTAGTTTTTTGTTTGTGTTTTTTACTTGATTTTCTTTTCATTTAAGAAAAATTCATCATTAGTTTTTGTTAAAATTCTTTTAATATGAACTTTATGATCTAAAATCTTGAAGAAATAATATAGAATTTATAAATTTTGATTATTAAAAAAAAAAAAAAAAAGTGAATTAATTATAAAAATTCTGGTTACTGGAAAAGTATTTTTTGAATTATCTAAAATAATTTCAATATTAGATTTAGATGAGTCTTTTGTTCCTTCCTTTTAAATTTTGATCAAATAATAAAAAAAAAGTGGAATAGAATTAATTCTTTCTTTTTTTGTTTTTAAAAAAGAAAATAACTCACATATATTAAAGCAGAACGTTCTTTCAAAGGAAGAGAAGTAAAAATACCAGCAAAAACCATTCTTATTGCATGAAAAATATTAGAATTATGAGAAACTGTTAAATCAGGTAAAACAAATCTTCCATTCCCATCAATTTGAAATCCATAATAACTATCTTCTCCAATACATTTAATTTCAAAATCATAAGTTAATTCTTCCAAATTTTGTAAATTGATCAATACAGAATTTCTTTCTATATGAGCTGACAAACCAAGAGATTTAATAATAAATAACAAATCGTTTGCAAACTGATTATTGTAAATTTTCATGAGAAATATTGTTGTTTTTTCTACTCTAAAAAATTCCCAATGATCCAAAAATCCCAAAAAAACTTGAAGTCTTGTTTTTTTATCATTTGCTTTATAGCACAAAGGAATATGTACATTTTCTAAAAGATGAAATTTTTTGAGCTTTTGAAAAATAAATTGATAATTTTGATCAAATTGATTCAAAATATTTGTGTTCTTAGTTATTGAAGAAAGAGAATCAGAAACATAATTGTAAAACTCTTCTTGATTAGCAATCTTTTTTTTCCTTGTAAAATTAAAATATTCTAAGGAACTAAGTAAAAAACCAAGTAAATAAGGAAAAATGGGAATATTTTGATGTTTGAAATCAACAGGAACTCGATACATCAAGTGCTTTTTTTTCCATTTTAAATCTTTTTGGATAAAATCTTTTACAGAAATTTCAATTATTTTTTCTTCATTCTCCTCGTTATTAAACTGAAAATTGTTTTTGCTGATAAATTTTCTGATTAAATTTTTTGCCATTTCTTTTTGATTTTTTTTCTTGTTTTGAAAATAATAGGAAACATTTAAATTGCCGAAATTGATTTGTTTTGATTTTTTTAAACAAAGTATATGCTCATTATTAATTTTAATTGAATGAAAAGGTTCATTTTTTGCGCTTATTTGAAACATTAATCCAAATCCTTGTGATAGTGAAATGATTTTTCTTGGTTTTGAATCATCTCCCATAATTTCATCATTAGTTTTTAAATCTTGAACATATTTTTGAGTGCCATCAAACATTAAAATGAGAGTATCTTTTGCAAAACATTTACCTGATCCATTTTTACCCACTTTAAAATAAAAAATGAAAAATGAAAAATGAAAAAATGAAAAAATAAAAAAAAATAAATAAATAACATTTACAAATGACATTATGATTTGGTGAAAATTCAGTAATTTCTGTTTTTGAATTGTAACTTTTAAATCTTTCTAAAATTATTTTTTCAATAAAAGTCATTGAGAAAAAGATAAAAATAAAAAGATAAAATGAAAGAAAAATTTTCCTTTTTTAAATCAATCCAAAAAAAAAAATTTGGAATGACATTGATTAGCTTCTTTGAGTTATTTTTTTGTTTTGGAAAATATTTTTTACAAGACATTTAATTATTTTAGAAAAAGTGGAATGAAAATTTTTTATTTTCTCCTTTTTATTTTCATTTTTTTTTTTAACTTGATGAAATGAATTTTCCCCATTTTTCTAAATTAAATAAATTTAGTTCAAAAATAAATTTTCGAGAATTATCAACAAATTTAATAAGAATTTGTACATTTAATATATTATCACCACAATATAACATATTAGAATCGGAAAACAAAGTGAAAAAAGAAAGTAAATTTAAAGAATATTGGGTTCCAAGAGTTTCATCAGAATTAAACATGATTAAAAAGACGGAAAGCGATGTTTATTGTTTGCAAGAATGTTGGATGAATTCTTCGTTTATTCAAATTATTCAAAACAAATTTGGATCAAATTATTCTTTGATTAAAAAAAAAAGAACAAGGAAAAAAAACGATGGAATTTTAATTGCAATAAATAATAAAAAATATAACCTCTTGTTTGAAAATCATCTTGAATTCAATGACCAAGGGGATAGAGTGTGCTCTTTATGTCACATTCAATCCAAAAACAACGAAAAAAACGAACTAATAATTTCAACAACTCATTTAACATTTCCTCATTCAAAACAAGATCGAGAAATGCGACTCGAACAAATAAAGAAATGTATAAATTGGATCAAAGAAAATACATCTATGATTATCATGAACAAAAAAGACCAAAATGACCCAAATGCTTCTTATAATCTGCCTTTAATTTTTGCTGGTGATTTTAATGATGAAAATGATAAAGTGTATAATTTTATTACTCAAAAAGAAGCTTGGAATTCAAGTTTTTTAAAAGTTCATGGAAGAGAACCAATATCAACTCATAAAACTCATCAAGGTTCTCATATTTGTGTGGATTATATTTTTTACAAAAATTCAAGTAAAAATGATCCAAATCAAATAGATTTAAAAGAAAAAAAAAATTTAAAAGAAGAAAAAAATTTAGATAATTTAACTTCTTCTACTTCTTTTATTTCTCCTGTTTCTGCTTTTCTTATTCCAACTACTTTAGATGATCAAAAATTTCCAACTTTTTTGGAATTTCCTTATTCAGATCATCGACCTTTAATAGTTGATTTCAAAATTGAATAAATTAAAAAAATTTTTTTTTTTCATTTTTTTCATTTTCATTTTTTTCATTTTTAAAATGGAAAATAAAGAAGAACCAGTTTTTTTAGGATTATTAGATGATAAAGAAGATTCAACTATTGATGAATTTTCAACTAAATTTGGAGGAAAACCTGTTTGTTATTTTTCTATTTATAAAATGGAAAAAAAAAAAAAATTTTTTTAATTAAAATAAAAATAAAAAAAATAAAAGAAATTGTTAATTTCAAAACAAATTCCTCAGTCAAAATTAAAGTGTCCTTCATGTAATAAACAACTTTCTTTAGTTCTTCAAGCATATTCACCAATGATAGATTTACCAAGAGCTTATCATAGAGTTTTATATGTTTTTTGTTGTTTACATTGTTCAGATATTAAAAGTTGGAAAGTATTTCGTGCTCAAAAAGAAAAACAACAAGGAGACTCTTTATCTTCTGATAATGATAATGATAATTTTAATGATTTTAAAGAAATGATTGATGATGATTTTAAAGAATATGAAAAAGAAATTGATTTTTCTAAAGAAATTGAATTTGAATTTGAAGATGATGAAAATCAAATTGAATTTGAAAAAGAATTTGGAAATGAATTTGGAAATGAAAATCAAATTGAATTTGAAAAAGAATTTGGAAATGAAAATCAAAATGAAAAAGAAAATCAAAATGAAAATCAAATTGAAAATCAAAATGAAAATAAAATTGAAAATCAAATTGAAAATCAAAATGAAAATCAAATGAAAATCAAATTGAAAATCAAAATCAAAATGAAAAAGAAAATCAAAATGAATTTGAAAATGAATTTGAAAATGAAAATCAAATTGAAAATCAAAATGAAAATAAAATTGAAAATCAAAATGAAAATCAAATTGAAAAAGAAAATCAAAATCAAAATGAAAATAAAATTGAAAATCAAAAAGAAATATTTTTTTCTTCAAATATTGAATTTACAAACAAAGAAATTGAAGAAAACTCAAATATTGATTCTCAAATTGAAAAATTACTTTTAGATATAAATACAAAAACACAAAAAGAAAAACAAAACCAAATTCAAAAAGAAAGAGAAAAAGAAAATCAAATTCAAAAAGAAAGAGAAAAAGAAAATCAAATTCAAAAAGAAAGAGAAAAAGAAAATCAAAATCAAAATCAAAATCAAAATCAAAATCAAAATCAAAATCAAAATCAAAATCAAAATCAAAATCAAAATCAAAATCAAAATCAAAATCAAAATCAAAATCAAAATCAAAATCAAAATCAAAATCAAAATCAAAATCAAAATCAAAATCAAAATCAAATTCAAAATCAAAATCAAAATCAAAATCAAAATCAAAATCAAAATCAAAATCAAAAAAAATCCAAAAATAGAAAAAAAAATCAAAAGAAAAAAAGACGTAAAAAACAATTAATTATACCAGCATACTTTTTAGATATTATTCCAGAACCAAAAAAAAAGAATATCCCAAAAATTAAAATATCAAATATTGAAGAAAATTTATCTACTGAAAGTAAAAATGAAAAATTAGAAAAAGAAGATCCATTCTTAAAATTTGAAGAAAGAATTTCACGAGAACCAACTCAATGTTTACGTTATTCATTTGGTGGAAAACCTCTTAAAACACAAGATAAATTTATAAAAACAATTCCAAAATGTCCAATTTGTAAAAGTTCACGAATTTTTGAACTTCAAATTCTTCCAACAATAATTTATTATTTAGATTTAGAAAAATTTAACATTGATTTTGGATCTGCTTATGTTTATTCTTGTGAAAAATGTTGTGGTGATTCAAGTGATTATTATGAAGAATTCATTTATGTTGAAGATCCAATTAAATAAAAATTTTAAAAATTAAAAGAAAAGAAAAGAAAAGAAAAGAAAAGAAAAGAATTTTTTTTATTGATTTAAATGTTTCTTTTTTAATTGAAAAAAAAAAAAATTTCTTTCTTCTTAATCTTAAAAATTAAATCAATTTCCGTATTTTGATTAATTGATTAATTAATTAATTAATCAACTTTTTCTTTTTCATTTTCTTTTTCATCTTCTTTTTCTTGATCTTGTGAGAATTTATTGGACAAATAAAGAAGTAAAATACGAACAGAATATGTTAAAACGCATCCAAAAACAAAAATGAAAATTCCCAAAATAAAAACAGCCACAAAAGAAACTGAACGGAATAAACCTTCCAAAAGAAAAGAAAGATAAAGACAAACAAGAGGAATAGTTGTGATTTTCATTTCTTTTTCAATTGAATCAACATGATTTTGATAAATTTTTGTATCATCAATTTCTTGTGATCTCAAAACAAATTTCGATAATCCATTTCTAAATTTAGTAAAAATAGAAGCCTCGATTTTATTATTCTTGAAAACAAAAGCATATTTACTCCAATCAACAATAAACTCAGCCAAAAATAACCATTTAACTGAAGAAACTCGAGAATCAGTAACTTGGAAATCAGAAGATGTTCTTGCTTGAACAAAAACACAGAAAACAAAAATGAGCAATTTCAATCTTTCAAACGAATCTTGGTAGTAAGACTTTCTCAGCTTGTTTTCCTCGATTTTCTTCAAAACAGCCTTTTTGAACTCAACAAAGTTGTTTGAAATCAAGAAGGGAATCATATTGTATTTACTTGAAGTGACAGCTAGACCAAGCATAGCAACCGAAGTATAAAGAACAAGTGTGTGAATAAACAACGCAAAGTAAGCCATTCCGAAGTGGATTCCTAGTTTGGAATATTTTTTCTCAGTTTTTTTTGGGTCTTCAGAAAAAACGTCAAATGTGGTTCTTTTTAAAACACTTAGACAATCAACAGTGAATTTGATGAGCAAAGAATCCAAAAGTTCCAACGAATTGTACATAAACATCAATTTGATTTGCGAGTCGGAAATTTGTGACAAAACAGTCTCAAAACGCAAGAAAATTATATGAGAAACAACAACAAACATCAGCAATCCAATCAAAATATCAAACATCAATTGGGGGTTAATTTTGGACTTGATATTTTTCTTCCAAATTGAAACTCCAATTCGAACTGGAAAAACAATGAGATAATGCAAAAATATGTCTGCCACTGTCAAAAGTCCATATAGAATTGCTGGTTCGACTTTGGCAGGTGACTTGAAAAATATCCCTAAATACTTCTCTGTTTCTGCAAGTTCTTCTTGGTTTTCTAATGTATCTTCTTGTGGTTTTGAAGGTGTTTCAAGTGCCAGTTCTTTTTTATAGAAATTAACAACATCTTCGTTTAGATATTGAGTTAGTATTGAATTTTCTTTATCTTTTGTTGTTTTTTTTTGCTTTTTCGACATTGATAGGTAAAGGAAATTAAAGAGAGAAAAAAAATGAAAAAAAATTTTTTTTCATTTTTTTTTTTTCATTTTTTTTATTCTTTTTATTCTTTTTATTTATGAGATCTTTTTTTCGTGGACTTTTTGAAAAAAAATCAAAACAAGAATCAGAAACAGAAAAAGAAACAGAAATAGAAAAACAAAAGGAAACAACAAAAAATAATTCCCAAAATATTAAAATTGATACTAATTTACAATTAAATGAGAACGACAAAGAAGAACCAAATAATAAAATTTTAAATAAACCCCATCCAATTAAAATTCAAATAAAACAAAAAGCTCTTTCATTAGATAAATTCAAAATCCCAAAAGACAAAAACAAAAACAAAAACAAAAACAAAAACAAAAACAAAAACAAAAACAAAACTCAAATAAAACCACCAAAAAAATCATCATCTAAATTAAACAATTCGAATATCAATTTATTAAACGAATTGAAAAAAAATTGGAAACAATTTGAATTGAAAAAAACTAATCAAGACCAAGAATCTCAAATAATTATTATTGTTTCACAATTTTATCAAATTTTTTGTGAGCAACCAACAAATATTTCAGAGTAAAATTAATATTAAAAATTTAATATTAAAAATTTAAAATTAAAATTAAAATCCATTTTATTAGATTCGGAAATACAACTCAATTATCTTATGCTTTTGCTTTAAATTTTAACGAAAAAATTCAAAACTTTCTTCAATCTAAAAATAATTTTAGTTCATTTTTTTTATTTTCAGATTCAAACAAAGAAAAGGATTTGAATTTTAAGTTATTAATTTCTATTGAAAAATTATGTGAAAATACATCTAATGTTTCAGAAATGCTAAAAACATCTTTAAACATTGAATTGTTTCATTTAATTGAAGCCTTATCCCAAAATATAAATATGAAAAAAGGGAAATTAAACCTTAAAAAAGATGATGGTATTTTTAATTTCAATTTTAATTTTATTTATAAATTTAATTTTAATTTCAATTTCAATTTTAATTTTAATCTTAATTTTAATTTCAATTTCAAGAACTTACAAATTTCCATAAAATTTTATCAACCATTTCTCATATCTTTATTACATTTTTAAAGCAAGAGCAAACTATTATAAAATTAATTTCTGAAAAATTAATGGGAAAGTTTCTTTTAATGATTCAAGATTGTTCTTTTCACACCAAATCTCAGGAAATGTTTTTAAGATTTTATAAAAAACTTCTTATTAATTTTACAAAGTTCGGTTTTAATTCGAAATCTTTTCAATATATCGAGAAAGAAAAAATCATATTGCAACTAATTACATTTGTTAATAATAATATTGATACAAAAACAAAACTCTCATCGCATATAATTTTGATCGTTTTGGAATTCATCAAAAATTCACTTGCTATTTCAAACAATTTGTTTGATAAATTTTCTCAAAAATTGGGTTATGAAATCATTACCAAAATTATACAAAAAATTATTTTACTCAATTCAAAAAAGACACATAGCGCCTTATTCAAAAAGACTATAACAGCAATTTCTGATTTTACTCAAGTCGGTATTTCAGATATAATCCCTGAAATTGAGTCAGATGATATGCATGGATTGCTTGCTTTTGGAAAATCTCCTCAATTAGAAAATACAAGTAATCGCATAAAAAATCTTCAAGCATTTAGTGTTCTTGTAAAAATATTTCTTGAAACTGCCGAAAATAAACAACTTCATCACTCTTTTTCACTTTGTATTCTTGAGCAAATACTCAGCATTTATGCTTCTAATCCAAATAATTACTCCTATTTCACAAAAAGTTGGCAATCTTGAAGTATTTCTTGTTCATTTTGATTCATATCATCACGAAGTGAAAGTATATTTATATTTTAAATATTTATATTTTAAATACTTATATTTTGAATATTTATATTTTATATATTTATATTTTAAATACTTATATTTTAAATATTTATATTTTAAATATTTATATTTTAAATATTTATATTTTAAATATTTATATTTTATATATTTATATTTTAAATATTTATATTTTGAATATTTATATTTTATATATTTATATTTTAAATATTTATATTTTAAATATTTATATTTTAAATCAAAAAAAAAACACACACAAAAATTCTAAAAGAGTTTCCTATTAAAAATGGTTGAGCATATTGCATTTACTGAGATCAAACTTCCTAAAAAAGAAATCCAAATCTTAATGAATTTAATTAAAGAGGAAAAAACTTCAATAGATTCACTAGAGTTGATTTATAATTTATTCACAAAATTTATGAGATTTGATGAAACTTATTCCAAAGTTTTATCTGATATCCATTTTCTTGATGTTTGCTTGGATCAAATTAGAGAATCTATTAAATTTAAAGAGAAATTTAAAAAGGAAAATGAAAAGGAAAACGAAAATGAAAAATTTACCAATTTCAATTTAAGATTTGCGTTTGCATTAGATACTTTACAAATTTTATTTCAAAATTCTCAGAAATCCCTTGATACTTTCATAGCATCAAATGGATTTAAATTGATTATTCGAGCTCTTAATTTTGAAGTAAATAGACAGCAATCAAGCAAACTACTGCTTCTTATTTTCTATAAGAAACCTTTAAATGAAATGGAGAACATTTTTTCTGAATTGGTATTGTTGTTTCAATCAATTCCTCTTGAAAATATAGAATTTAAAACACAAATGATTCAATTATTTCTCCAATTATTCAAGATCAAAAATGAATATAAGGATTTATTCCGGGAATACAACGGATTTGTCATATGCATTGTGAATATCATTGGATTTTTATCAACAATCCCAGAAACTCCAATCCTCAAAAAATTGGAACTTATAGAGCAGATTATCAATATTTTGATAATTTCTTTAAGTAATAATCAAGTAAACCGCAACTATTTTGAAATGGAAGTTGCTCCATATATTTCAGAGTCCATATATCTTTCAGAATTAACTGAAAATGAGGATGCATGCTATGAGATAGTTACAATGCTTATTGATTTGGCGGTTGAAATTTTTGGTTTTTTCCACCAGAAAATACAGAATCAGGAGCCTAAAACAGTAAATTCACAAAGTAAATCCGTTGAAGATAACTCACTTTCTAAGCAAAATAGTGATTCAACACAATCCGAAACAATCTCGGAAAACTCCAAAAATATGAACAAAACATATCCAGTTGGAAATTTTGCTGAAGAAAAAAGAATTGGACAAGAAACAAACGAAATTGTAAATAATAAGTTTGAAAATGTAGAGATTTTCCATCCAGAACCATTTGTTATATCGGTTAACTTACTGCCAAAACTTCAAGAACAAAAACAAGTCGATCTTTTGGTTATGATATTCAATTTACTTTTCCACAATCCAACAAATCGAGAAATTGTTTATTATATTCATCTCCCAGAAAAGTTGATGAAACAATTCAAAAGAAAATTCTATTTATTAGAACCAGATCTTTTACAGCATATTTTATTCAAGATCCTGGAAACTCTTGGTCCATCTAATTTCTCGACTAAAGAAACCAAAATGCTCTTACAAATCCTAACAGACTCCAAACAAAAAACACGACCAGTTTCATTTTACAATTTGATTTCTAATATCATTAGAAATGGAAAGAATCCACCACACATTCAATTTGACTTAACAATCCCAGGATACTCACAGATTGTAATCCCAAACTTCAAACAAATATGGCCTCCAACAGGAGGGTATTCTTTATCTTTATGGTTTTATTACGAATGCTTCCAAACCGAACAAAACCAGAAATTCGATTTATTCTCAATCATAAACGACAAGAAGGAGCCTATTCAAACAATATCGCTTCTCAACACCAAGCTCACCGTCTTTGTAAACAACGATAACAATATCACAGAATTACACCATCATATCCAAGAAGGGCAATGGAATCACTTAGTTTTACTTCATTCCAAATACCGTTTCCAATCAAGTGAAATTTCTTTGTATATCAACGGTATTTTTAAAGAGAGCCAAAAATGTGCATATCCTTCTCTAATTTCTAACTCTCCAAACTCATCTATATCTGGATTTTTTGGATCGAGCAATTTTTTGGGCAATACTCTTCCAATCAAGTGGAAACTTGGTCATTGCTATCTTTGCGAATATATTCTGAGTCCGCAATCAATACACACTTTATTTGTTATGGGGATGGATTTTAGTGTTTCCTTCATCTCATCTTCGATTGAGGATTACCAAACATATGATGTTATCAACCACCAAACATTATCCAATCTCAAAGAAAAAGATCTCGAAACAAAATTCAATGCATTTGATTTGGCTCACCTCCCATCACCTCTTTTGAATGACAAGATTATTTTTGGGTATTCTGCGAATTTTATCAAGAAAATATCAGAATTTGGAAATCAGGGCAAAATCATTTCCAAAGAAAATGGCATCTCGGAACACAAAAAGAAAAGTTCGTTGTCGATAGAAAATGAAATGGATATAACAAAAGAGTTCCAATATTATCAGAAAATAAATCGGATAAGTTTGAGAGATAGCAGTATTCGGTATCAACCCAAAATGCCGAGTCTTCCTCACGACAAATTTGTGAAATTAAAGGATAAGGAGAATCAGCACCACCATCATCTCTCTCCCCATATATACACAAAAATACTCAACAAAAAACGCAATTTGGGACTTGTTAATATGTGTTCTTTGCAAAATGGAGAACCGTTTGCTTTCCCTAGAGGAAATGTTTATGTTCACAAACGTAGCGGATTTGTGATTCAAATGCTTTCTATTGGGGGAATTAAAGCTTTGATTCCCTTGATTGAATTAGCTGAAGAAACAAAGGACTTGCTAGGTGTTCTCTCGATTATCCAAGAGCTTGAATCGTCGCATTACTTGCATTTACGGGAAATGGAGAGAATTCATGGATATGATCATATTGGATATCTTCTTTATAAAAAAAGAGATTTAATTGACAAATCTGTTGTTAAAATTCTTCTTAGATTTGTTGGCAATAATTTTGGCAAATCAAACTTTTTCATAATCTCGAATTTAACTGCCTTCTCGAAATTTATTTTGGATTTTAATATTTGGACAAAAATACAAAGTCAAGACACTTTGGAATTTCTTTTTTCAAATTTGAGGTTATTTTTTGAGGAAAACTCGCAAGTAGATTTCAACATGCATCAAGCAAAAAAACTTAATTTCATCCAAAATTTACTTGATTTTTTGCGAACCCCGACTTTACAATTCCAAGTGATTCAGGAAGTTGTTTTTGTCATATTTTCTTTGATCAAAAGAACTGTTATTACTGAAGAACTTGAAATGATCCGCAGACATATCATATCAACACTTTTTTATAACAATGAGCAAAATTCAGTCAAATCGTCATTCCGCTATCAAATCTCAGTCAACAAAGATGATATTGCATACAATGATATGCTTTCTGAAGATTTTACGGATTTAGATTTTGTGAAATCTCAACCTCCATTTTGGATAGCAAATCTTTGCATTTTGGATTATATCAAAAAAATCATTTTCTACCATTTCAATGATGCCAAAACAATTGAGAAAATCCTGTCTGTTTTCAACGGAGATGGTTTTTTGTTCCATTTCATGAGAGTAGATGTTGACCATGAATTTGTTTCTCGCTCCTTCAAAATTTTTGTGAGTCTTTTAATTTCAAATCAGCAATTCATTCAAAAATTTACACAAGAAGGAGGATTTCTTGCTTTGGATCCTCTTTTATCAAGACTCAACAAAAACGAAACAGTTTACTATTCTCTTTTTTGTTTACTTCTCGGTGTTCCAGTTTGGAAAACAGAAAGATATTTTGATATGAAAATGAAATCGCTTGTTAATTTACTTCCAACTCTCCAAAAGAGCTGATGATTCTTCTTCAAAAATACAAATATACTCTCCAAACACAACAATCTCAATTCTCAAAATTGTTCAAGAAAACCAAAAGCAATTACTTGGAGGTTTGTTTTCAAATTTCGGCAAATTAAACTCTGAAAACGGAGATGTCTCTAAAGAGCTACATTATTTAATTAAAACTAATTGTCTCATCTTAAAATTTTTCCGGGTTAAGTTGCTCGATTCTTCTCCTACTTTTTCAGATTTTTGTTCAAATAGCGACTTTATCGAACTTATTATTGGGATAATTTTTGCAGAAAATTATCACAACTTTCTTTTAAATCCCCAACAAACAGAAGATGAACAAGTAAATTCATTAATCTATAATAGCAACAGTAACAATAGTGTACCTTCTGATTTAAATACACCAGATTTTAATACAGATACAATTAAAGCAATTCAACTTTCGGATATAGTTTTGAACAATCCAACAACACAAGAGCTGTTAAAATTCCTAATTACTATTCTTCATCAGAATATCAAAACAGGCAATTCATTCACAACAATTTTTGATACCATTTTTGAATCTGTTCCATTATATGTTGAGGATTCGCTTTGTCAAAAATTCCAAGCTAAACTTTTTTTCAAAATTCTTTTAACATTTGAATCAAAAATGAACTTTCTTGCTCTCGAATATGACCATAAATTCTCCAAAAATATGATCAAATTTGGAGATATTCTTATTGAAAGAGTTTATAATGGAATTTTTTCTGAAAGTAAAATTAAAGATATTTTCAATTTTTGTTCAAATGTTGTTATAAAACTTGCTGAAAAGGGAAATAACTTTTCTTATTCAACTCCAAATCTTTTTTTAAATATGGATATTGATTCAAATACAAATACAAATTCAAATACAAATACAAATACAAATACAAATACAAATACAAATACAAATTTAAATTCAAATTTAAATTCAAATTCAAATTCAAATACAAATTCAAATTCAAATTCAAATAAATATTCTTATGCAAAAACAATTGCAAATCTAAAAACTCACCCAAGTTTAAGTTCATTTCTTCAACAAAAAAATACACAAGAAAATTATACGATTAAAAAAATAAATAGTTTTCACTTAGACGCTCAGCTCAATATTAATATAAACAAACTACACCCAAAAAATCATGCTTGTCTAATTTCTTACTATCGTTATATGAATGAAATTATAATTTATTTATTACTCAAACAAGCAGATCATTCGCAAGTTATGGATCAAGAAAGACTTTTTATGTTGAATTTGATTGATGAGAATTCGAATATACTCATCAACAAAAATAACAACAGCACAAGATTTTTATCACTTTTATGCTATCAAATGTTCTTGTTAATGATTCTTGAATCCGATTCAATTTCCAAACTTGCTTCGAAAATTTGGAAAACTATGATTTTGAGAATCGCAGAACTTTTAAGACCGTTTCTTTCTTATCGAATCAACAGATCAGAGAACAGGAATTATCTTGATAATGGATTTCTTTTTATTCTTGCTGATAACGATAATGATTTCCGTTTGTTTTTAGAGAAAAAACAAGAACAAATCAAGAATTTATTAGAATCACATATCCCAAAAAATATCAATTCTAACTTTGAAATTTCGAAATCCAAAATACAAAGTGAGAAAAATAAACGGAAATCAAGACTCAAAAAGATTGAAAAGAAAGCGGAAGAAGAACATCAAGAAATTTTCGAATATTTTAAAAGTTTGCATTCAATGAGAACTGAAATACAGTATTCCGAGAGAAAAAGATATTATACAAAACTATTCTTCAATTTCACAAGAAGGAATGATTGGGAAAATAAATGGAGAATTGCGAAACGAGAAATAACTGGAGAATTATCAATTTGGGATCATAATAAAAACGACTCAAATAATGTAAAATGGAAATGTGATACATTTGAAGAACCCTTTAGAATGAGGAAGAAATTGAAAAGGAATAAAAGACCAAAAATACATTTATGCCAAACGACTTTAAATCAGGACAAGTCATTTAGAGATGATACAATAGTTGATGAAAATGAAAATGATGAAAATGATGAAAATGATGAAAATGATGAAAATAATCAAAATAATGAAAATAATCAAAATAATCAAAATAATCAAAATAATCAAAATAATCAAAATAATCAAAATAATCAAAATAATCAAAATTCTAATGAAAATCCTGATTTGTTCGAGTTTATTTTGGAAATTTATCATGAAGAAAAATTACAACATAAGATCATAAAACAAGAATCAGAAAAATGGGAACTTGAATCACAAAATCCAGATGAAAATTCAGATGAAGAAAAAAAAATCAATGCTCATTTAAACGAAGTTAGATTTAAGGAATATGTTAGTGAAATGCATCATTTACTTAAAGATTTACGATTCAAAAGATTTTTTGAAATTGATGAAAATATAATTTTACAAGTAAATTGCGCAAGAGTTTCTGGACTTAATTCAAAAAATGCAGTTTTCATTCTGACACAACAAAACTGTTATTTATTCGATAATTATTTCATAGTTCAGACCAAAAAAGCTAATCAAATTGTAGAATTAACACCATTTTCAGAAAATATGGATCTTGAAGATGAAACAGTTGATACAGAAAAAGAAAAAGAAAAAGAAAAAGAAAATTTGCAAAAAGATTGGTTTATTATTCAAAACCGAATTGAAAATCGGATTCTGCGTAAATACAACTCAAAGCATAAGGTTATAAAGCACAGAGTGCGAAAGTGGTGTCCTGATATTTTCCAGGATGTTCTAAAAAGAGAGTATTGTCTTCAACCGGTTGCACTTGAATTTTTCCTTGCCAATGGGAAAACATATTTCCTGTATTTTACCTCAAATTCAGAACGCGATGAAGTTTATGATAAAATTGTCAGTCTTTCTTCGTCCAAATTTGGGGATATACAACAACTAACAGGAGCAAAAACTACGAATAATTCTGAAAGTTATGATATAGGATTTAGTTTCACATCCCTTTTAAAAGCGTCTTTTCTTTCTTCACAAACACAGAAATGGAAAAAGGGAGAAATTACAAACTTCCAGTATTTAATTCATCTGAATACACTTGCTGGAAGAACTTATCAGGATTTTTCTCAGTATCCCGTATTCCCATGGATTCTTAAGGATTACACCTCAGAAAAAATTGATTTGAAAGATCCAAACATTTATCGAGATTTGTCCAAACCAATGGGAGCACTTGATCCACAACGAGCAGAGTATTTCCGCTCAAGATTCGAGTCGTGGAACGATAACATTTCAAATATCCCAAAATTCCACTATGGATCTCATTATTCTTCTTTAGGAATTGTGCTCCAATATCTTGTACGTTTAGAGCCTTTTGCAAAGCATTCGGTTAAACTACAAGGAGGCAAATTTGATTATCCGGATCGGATGTTCCATACTATCCAAGACTCTTGGGCTTCTGCAAGCGTGAATAATGTTTCTGATGTCAAGGAATTGATTCCCGAGTTTTTTTATATGCCCGAGTTTCTTGTGAATCACAACAAATTTTTCTTTGGCAAAAAGCAAAGCAATGGGATTGATGTTTCAGATGTGGGACTTCCTTTGTGGTCTAATGATGATCCCTATAATTTTATTCAAATACATCGCCAGGCTCTTGAAAGTGATTATGTCTCGCAAAATTTGCATAATTGGATTGATTTGATCTTCGGTTATAAACAACAAGGAAAATTGGCTGAGAATGCACTGAATGTTTTTTACTATCTGACATATGGATACACTTTTGATTTGACAAAAATCACAAATCGCACGGATTTATTGGCTGTTCTAACTCAGATTAATAATTTTGGACAAACACCAAAACAGCTTTTTAAAAAGCCTCATCCAAAAAGAAAAGCATCCAATTCTGGCTTGTTATTTGAAACAAAAAATCAAACAAAAAAACCAAATGTATCTGAAAATGAGGAAATTATCAATGGAAATAAGGAAAATCAACAAATTCAATCACAAATAATCAACGATGATGTCAAAAAAGAAACCGTCAAAAACACTGATGATGAAAAAGACGCAAAAAACGGAGATAATGAAGTTACTGAATCCAAAGAAGTTGAAGAAAGCAACTTTTCAGAGCTTTCAAGGAATTCTTCTGAACAATTTTTTTGTCAAAAACTTTCCAAATTCGAACATTTTTCGTTTGTGAATTTATTTAAATTACAGAAAGTCAAAACAATTTCTGAAAGTGTTGGAGATATACGCGTTATTGGAGACAAAGTTTACGCTGTTGGGATGAAGAAAGTTATCATTCCATCAAGTTCTATTATTCGCTACATTTCTTATGCTGATATTGATTGGTCTTTCCGAATATATACAATGGAAAATAACAAGTTAATGGGTGTCCAAGAAAATGTGCATTCAGGCAAAATATCAACAATTTCGATTGAGGAAAATAATGTATTCATTGGAACTGGTGGAGATGATGGAGTTGTTAATATTTATTGCCAAATTTCGCAAGTGAGAAAATTTTACATTTCGAAATATTTGTTCGATGATTTCAATTCAGTTTCTAAATATGCATTAAGTGGGAATACCGATAAATCATTTGCATTTGTTCTTTTGCAGAGATTCATCGGACATAGTGATAAAATAACCTGTATTTCTTTATCTAAAAATTTTGGGATTGCAGTTAGTGGTTCAAAAGATTGCAAGTGCATTGTTTGGGATCTTCATAGATTAAAATACATCAAAAACTACAAATTTAATGAACCAATTGTTTCTGTCTCTGTAAATGATATTTCTGGAGAGATTGTTGTTTGCACAGAATCTTTAATAAGAGTTATGAGTATTAATGGATTTGTTGTTGGTGAAAAAATTATTGAAAATGTTGAAGCAGAAGGAATCAGTTGTTTTACTTCAACTCAACTTGGAGAATGGGATGAAGGACATGTTTATGTTACTGGACATAAAAATGGAGTTGTTAGTATTTGGGGAATTAAAATTATTAAAGGATTATGTAGGGATTTAAATTTAGATGAAAATGAAAATGAAAATGAAAATGAAAATTTAAATTTAAATGAAAATGAAAATTTAGATGAAAATGAAAATGAAAATGAAAATTCAAATGAAAATGAAAATCTGAATTCAAATCAAAATTCAAATCAAAATCTGAATTTAAATCAAAATCTAAATTCAAATCAAAATCTAAATTTAAATGAAAATGAAAATTTAAATCAAAATATAACTGAAAATATAAATCTAAATTCAAATCAAAATTCAAATCAAAATTCAAATCAAAATATAACTGAAAATTCAAATTCAAATCAAAATCTAAATTCAAATCAAAATTCAAATCAAAATGAAAATCAAATTCAAAATTTAAATGAAAATTTAAATTCAAATCAAAATATAAATGAAAATCTAAATTCAAATTCAAATCAAAATATAAATGAAAATTCAAATCTAAATTCAAATCAAAATGAAAATCTAAATGAAAATTTAAATTCAAATCAAAATATAAATGAAAATTTAAATTCAAATCAAAATATAAATGAAAATTTAAATTCAAATCAAAATATAAATGAAAATTTAAATGAAAATCTAAATGAAAATCTAAATGAAAATCTAAATTCAAATTCAAATCTAAATTCAAATTCAAATTCAAATCTAAATTCAAATTCAAATCAAAATTCAAATTCAAATCAAAATCAAAATTCAAATTCAAATTCAAATTCAAATTCAAATTTAAATTCAAATTCAAATTTAAATGAAAAACTTACAAGAAAGAAAACAATTCCAAAAGAAAATTTAAATCAAAAAAAATATTCAAAAAACCCACGAGAATTAATTGAAAAATGTCGGAAAGCAACATCAAGATATTCTATTACATCACTTTATATAGATAAAAATAAAAGATTATATGCAGGAAATTTAACAGGAGAAGTATTTCTTTGGAGTCTTCCTGATGAGGGAGTTTATTCACATTGGATTAAAGATTCACAAGCTCCTGCTTGTCAAATTTGCAATAAATCTTTCAATCTTATTGAAAGAAGACATCATTGTAGAGCTTGTGGAATTGTAGTTTGTTCTGCTTGCAGTAATTACAGAATGGAATTATATGATTTGAGTTTTTTTCGACCTGTTAGGGTTTGTTCAAGATGCTATTTGAAAAGATTAAATGGAGAAAAGTAGAAAGAGTAACAAAAGATGAATACTTATTTTTTTTATTTTAAATTTAAAATAAAACTTTAAATTTTGATTTATATTTAAATTTTGATTAAATTTTGATTTTAATTTTAATTTTGATTAAATTTTAATTAAATTTTGATTTAATTTTGATTAAATTTTGATTAAATTTTGATTAAATTTTGATTAAATTTTGATTTTAATTTTGATTAAATTTTGATTAAATTTTGATTAAATTTTGATTAAATTTTGATTAAATTTTGATTAAATTTTGATTAAATTTTGATTAAATTTTGATTAAATTTTGATTAAATTTTGATTAAATTTTGATTTAATTTTGATTAAATTTTGATTAAATTTTGATTAAATTTTGATTTTAATTTTAATTTTAATTTTCATTTTTCATTTCTCATTTCTCTTAAATTATGTACTTACCTCTTTTAAGAAAATTCAAAAAAAATATCAAAAAATATATCATAATCGGAATAATTCTATTCAGTTTCTCAATTTCATTTTTATTGATAAGACTAAACAAAAACACAGAAATTCTTGAAAGAAACAAAATAATTGAACTTTGTTCAAATATAAAAGAAGATGAAGACGGAATAAAGAAAGTTCAACAACCGTTCTTTTACATAGCAGCATTAATCTATAATAACGAGAACATACTACCACAATTTTCACAAGAATTATTGGATTTAATACAAATTCTTGGGAGAAAAAATACTTATGTATCAATATTTGAAAATGGAAGTCAAGATAAAACAAAAGAAATGCTTTCATTATTAAAAGAACAACTTGAAGAAAGATATATCGATCATACAATCACAATGGAAACTTGGAAACGCGATCGAAGGGAGGATCGGATTGGGATATTAGCAAGATTGAGGAATAAAGTGCTTTACAAATTGAGTGAATTCAATGAAAATGAAGATTTAGTGATAAAAGTGATTTTCCTTAATGATATTTACTTTCGAAAAGAAGATATTTTGGAGCTTATCAAAACACGCAGTTGTAAATATGACATGGCCTGTGCAATGGACTTCTATTTCTCTTTTTATGACACTTGGGTCACAAGAGATCTAAATGGGGAGAGTTGCACAGGGATATATCCTTACTTCCGCGATCCACAAGCACAAAATGCACTTCGAAGAAATGAACCGTTTAATGTTTATTCATGTTGGAATGGTGTTGTTGTTTTTGATGGCAAATCCATCGAGGATATCCTGTTTAGAAAAAGAACCGCAAATGAATGCTCGGCCTCTGAGTGTCTTCTTGTTTGTAGAGACTTGTGGTCAAAAAATAGAACTGATATTGTTTTGAATCCAAATGTTAAAGTTAGTTATGAACCCTTTTGGTATTGGGCTCATCATACTTTTATGCCTGTTCTTAATTTTTTCTTTGGGTTGTTTAATAATCCTCAACCTTCTCTTAAATATGCTAAGATTGATAATTTGGAAAGAGAGGTTAATCCTCATAATTTGGATTGTAAACCTCGTTGATTTTCATTTCAATTTTTCAAATTAAAATTTATTAAATTCTTTCCATTTTTAATTTTAATTTTTATTTTAATTTCAATTTAAATTTGGATTTTGATTTTGATTTTGATTTTGATTTTCATATTTATTTTAATTTCGATTTTGATTTTGATTTTGATTTTGATTTTAATTTTTATTTTGATTTTGATTTTAATTTTGATTTTGATTTTAATTTTGATTTTGATTTTAATTTTAATTTTCATTTTGATTTTAATTTTGATTTTGATTTTGATTTTGAATTAGATTTTGATTTTGATTTTGATTTTAATTTTTATTTTAATTTCGATTTTGATTTTGATTTTGATTTTGATTTTAATTTTTATTTTAATTTCAATTTTAATTTTCATTTTAATTTTGATTTTGATTTTGATTTTAATTTTAAATCTTCACCAATCTCCTCCACCAACATCATCATCACTATCATTGCTACTATCATCGCTGTTATCATGGTTCTGTAACATTTTATTTTCATCTTTATTTAAATTAACCTTATTATAATAATCAATAGATTCAGGAAAAACTTCCTGAGAAAGATCAAAAGCTTCTTGACTCAAAAAACTATATTTTTGAACCAACAATTCCCAAGAAGGAATCAAAACAGGATTTTCGTGAATAAAGCGTAAAATAGTGTTTCCAAACTCTCTAACAGCAGGAATAAGATTCCAATGAGGAAGTAATCCTTCACAAATTTGGATTGCATTATCAATATTGAGATTATGATATAAATAGGCGCAAATTTTTCTATCAAACAAAGAATCAGACAATCCATAATAAGAATAAGCCCCAAAAAGTTGGAGCGCATCCTCAATGGAATTTATATTCAATTTGTCAGTATAGAGGTATAGAAAGAGTGTTAGTAAAGCTCCTAATTGCCTTCCACTCAAATCAGGAGCAGAATTTGATTGGTCAACAACAGATGTCAACATTCCTCGATAAAGCTCACTTCGCGCAGCAAGAATGACTTTGTGAGTCTTTATTGGTATTTTTTGATTTGAATTCTCGTTGTGAAGCATAACTGTAAAATCAGTAAATCTTTCATTTTCAAGCATGAACCGAAGATCCTCAACAAGTTCTTCAAGATGAATTTCTCCAAACGATTGACTCTGAACACTTTTGAGTAACCGATCGAATTTTAAAAGAGTTGCAATCTCTTCAAATTCATGAGCCACGGCTCCATCAATCCCGATCATTAATCCTGAATAGAAATATTGAAGAAGAGAATACACGGTTGAGTAACGATATCTTCTCATTAAATTGCAGAAGGAATTTAATTGCTGATCTTCGTTGTCGAAGTAGAGATTGTTGTTTTGAGAATTTTCTTGTGTGTTTCCTTGCAAAATGACTTCGTTGCTAATGTTCGACATTAAATTCATTTTTGAAATTGTTCCATATCTTCTTATTCTTGTGAGGATAATTGATTTGTGAACTTGAAACACTACATTATCGGCTGAAACAATATTGAAATCAGCAACAACACAACCTCTCAAAACATCCAGCATTTCCTGACAAAAACGCGGAATTTGAAGAGGATAAATATACATTTCATTCTCCATTTTTCTTCTATTAAATTGGTGACCATAAGACCCACTAAATAGAACAAGTGTGTAATTATACAAAACTAAAACAAGGTCCAATTTTCCCGCCAGGAATCGCAGGTTTGCTTTGCGAATCTGGCAATGTGATTCTTGAATCCTCAAACAAAATGGGAAATTCTGAATCTTCTTCATATTCTTCAATTTCATTAAAATTGTAATTTCCTCCAATTTTCTCATCCTTGGTTTTCTCGTCATTTTTTTGGTATTCAATTTCATTCCATTCTTTCGATTCCAAATCAAAAACCACAAATCTTTTGAGATATCTATTTGATCTTCCTTGAGAACCTCCATAAACAAACAAAGAATTATTAAAATATATCATTTTATGATCATCATTCAAATGCAGTGTTTTTTGCTTGATTTTTTTTTTCCACTTTAATTTTTCCATATCAAAACAATAAATATCTGACGAAATATGAGAACCCATTCCTCCATGTATAAACAACAAATGATTTACTTGAGCACCCGCCATATCTGACATAGGCGGTGGTGCATTTTTGCGATTCAAAACAGGTATCCATTTCAAATCGTCATTGAAATCCAAATAAAAAACATCATTTAATTTTTCCGAATTTTCTGATTCGCCTCCAAATATAAACATTTTATGATCCCACAACGCAATAATTGGGTCTAATCTTGCGCGTGGTTTTTGTCCTTTTGTATGCAAAGTTGACCAATTTTTATTTTCAAAATCATAAGCAAAAGTGTCAGAAAATAAAACGGAATCATTTGAACCAAAACAAACAATCATTTGCTTATTATAGACAATGCTTTCTTGTCCCAATCTTGGACTTGGAGGTGTTCCTGTTGTTTCAATTTTTTCCCAATTTAACGTTTTAAATGAAAATTTGAAAAGATCATTTGTTGGTTTGAATTCTGGATGCCAACCTCCAAAAATATAAAGTTCCTGATTATAAATTATTGCTGATGCGTTATATCTTGATGGTATATCTCCAGTTCCTTCAATTTTTCTCCAAAAGTTTTTTTTAAATTTTTCAGATAAAGGAAATTTTTTTATCATTTCAAAAAATGAAATTAAAAAAATGGAAATTAATTTTTTCATTTTTTTCTTTTTCTTTTTTTTAAATAAATAAAAATAAATTAAATTAATAATAATAATAATTATAAAAAAAAATGGAAAATTCTGAATTTTTAGTTGAATTAATGAATCCAATTCATTTTATTCCTTCTGAATATGATTTTGTTTTTTTCGATGAAACTCTTCAAGAAATTATTTTATTATCTAAAAATATTATTTATTGTGTTTCACTTGATCATAAAATAACTGAAATCAAGTAAAATTTCATTCAAAATTAAAATTCCATTTAAAATTAAAATTTAAATTCAAAATTAAAATTAAAATTAAAATTAAAATTAAAATTAAAATTAAAATTAAAAAGAATTCCAAAAATAGGAATTGAAAACCAAAATATATCCCAAATAAAATTATCTCCAAACAAAAAATTCTTTGCAATTATTCAAAAAAATGATCCTAGATTCTATATTTTTAGTGTTAAAAATGAAAATGAAAATGAAAATGAAAATTCAATTCAAATTAAATATTTACCTAAAAAATATAAAGATAAACACTTTGTTCCAATTTCATTTGAATGGTTAGATTCAAATGAAATACTTTTTATTACAACTTTTTCATTAGAACATCATCATGTTTGCAATTTTTTTATAAATGAATTAATTTACAAATTTATTTTTGAAAAAAAAAAAATTTTACTTTTTAAATTGAAAAAAAATTTAGTTGGATTTAAAGAAAAAAACTGTACAAAAAATTGGAGCTTATAGTTTCGTTTTTATTCATTGTTATTTATATCAAGTGATTTAATCCAAAAATTAAAAATTAAAATTAAATTTAAAATTTAAAATAAAAATTATAATTAAAATTAAAACTCAAATTTAAAATTAAAATTAAAATTAAAAATTAAAATTTAAAATTAAAATCAAAATTAAAATTAAAATTAAAATTAAAATTAAATTTAAAATTAAAATCAAAATTAAATTTAAAATCAAAATTTAAATTAAAATTAAAATTAAAATTAAAATTAAAATTAAAATTAAAATTAAAATTAAAATTAAAATTAAAATTAAATTTAAAAAAAAAGCCACAACATAAAATAATTCTTCTTTGCACAGATTTAAATTATATTAATATTCGAGGATTCCAATTTAGAATAAATGAAATTATTCAAATACCAAAATTTCAATTAGATATTCCAGTGAAAGAAATGTATTCAAAAATCAAAACAAATTCAAATCAAGGAAAAGAATCAATTGAATATAAAATTCGCTCAAATCAAAACAATATTACAAAATCAATTTCCATAATTCAACTTTATAACAAACTTTATTGTACACATATAATGATAGATGAATCAATTAGAGAATTAAGATTATATCGTTTATCAAAACATACACCTCATAGAGATGTTCTTCGTCTTCCAAAAATTGGTTCTGGTTTTTCTGTTAATGTGGTTGATAATTTATTGTTAATTCATAATTCAGAAATTCAATTATCAATTCTTTATGATTTTGGTCCTCATAAAAATGGAAATTTATCATTTGCTTTTTCAATTAAACCTTTTGTTCCATTTGAAGAAAAAATATTTATTGTGGAAAATGGGATTAATTTAAAAAAAATTTTAGGAAATAATGAAAATCAAAATCAAAATCAAAATCAAAATGAAAATCAAAATCAAATTCAAAATCAAATTCAAAATCAAATTCAAAATGAAAATGAAAATGAAAATCAAAATCAAAATGAAAATCAAAATCAAATTCAAAATCAAAATCAAAATCAAATTCAATATCAAAATCAAAATCAAAATCAAAATCAAAATCAAAATGAAAATGAAAATCAAATTCAAATTCAAAATCAATTTAAATATGAAAATCAAATTCAAAATCAAAATCAATTTAAAAATGAAAATCAAAATCAATTTAAAAATATAATTCAATTTAAAAATACTATCGATTTATATAAACCTGAATGGAAACATTATCAACCAAACTTTGTTTTTGATCCAAAAGATGGATTTCTTTTTCATTTTGAATTGGATCTAAAATCAGTCGCTTTATGTGTTGAGAATCTATCTCAATTTGAATTTTTACTTCGTCGATCAAATTGTAAAAATGTTGCACTTGATGTTATAAAGGAAATTATTGCACAATATAAAAACATTTCAATTATAAATTGGATTTTCGATCTTTTAAACAAAAATTATAGTTTAGCTTTATCAAAAGCAACAGAAACATCTTTAACAGGTTTATCAAGTCAAAAATCACAAATTTTTCAATTACAAAATCCCAAAAATTGGAATCAGCAAAATATAAAAAGAATCCAAAAAACAGTTTCGCCAAATAATCCAAAAAGCTTTGTTGTAATTGATCAAGAAGATATTTATTATGAAGTATTTGAAAAGCTTCACAAAAACAAAATTGTTGATGAAAAATTCTTGATTGTTGTTATCACAGAATATATTCGCAGTTTAACTTCATATAATATTGAAGTATCACTTATGATTTGCAATCGATTGATTGATCTTTTTGTAATTTCAAATCAATTACACAAATTATTCCAATTTATTCAACATCGAGTATTTAAAGATTCATTTGAAATTGCAAACAAACTTATTGGAATGCAAGCTATCGATCCAAAATGTCGTAATTTTGGAATTGATATTTTGAAACGTTTGGATAACAAACAAGAAATGTTCGATATTTTCCTTTCTTATGGAATGCTCAATCAAATTATGAAACATTTTACTCAAGATGAATTGGTAGTTTTTTTCGATGAAGATAAATTGAAAATATTTAAATCAAAACTTTTAAAATCAAATAATGATTTACAAATTTTTACAATATCAAAAGTTTTTTCCGAACTTTTTAAAGAAAAATATGATAATTTAAAAATTTAATAATTTAAATAAAATCAACAAAAATTTTATTTTTCATTTTTTTCATTTTTTTTCATTTTTTTTCCATTTTTTAATGACTTCTTTAATTTTTGAAATTGGTTCACCTCAATATTTTGAATATTTATCACAACTTACAGATTCATTTAAATTTTCAAAAAAGCAAAAAAAGCAAAAAAATAAAAATAAAAATAAAAATAAAAATAAAAACTATTTTCTTAATCAACTTTCACAAGTTTTTTCAGTTCAAAAAAACACAGCATTAGCAAACAAAGAATTAAGAGAGAAATTAAGTGAAATCATTCCTAATGATTTTCCTTCAGAGAAAAAAATCAAAAAATGCAAAATTTCAATAAAACCAGAAATTCTTTCACAAATCAAACGTGATTTTTCACAAGAAAATGAAGAAAACGAGAAGATGAAAGAATTTGAATTTCACGATGAAAGTTCAAAAGAAGACTTGAAATCACTGAATTCAAATAACTTTATAGAAAGAGAAGAATCTTTCAAGGATCTACAAAAAAAGGAGAAATCGGATTCAAATTTCCAAGAAAATTTACAATTTCGAATTCAATCAATTAACAAGATAACAGAACCCAAACAGGATAAGATCTCTCAAGTACATTTTGAAAGGGATCAAATGGATTCTGATATTGAAAAAATCATTGAAAATCAATATCAATCATTTTCAAAAGAAAATCGAGAGAAAATTGCAAGAAATTTATATCAATTTAATAAACAAATCCAAGCAAACCATGAAAAAACAGAAATAACTCAATTAAAAGGAAGATTTGGAACACGTTCAACATCGAATATTGATCAAAACATGATTAAAAATTTGCCAGTTCAAATTAAAAAGAAAAGTCGAAGAAATTCTTTCTTTTTTGCATTTAGACATCGAGATAAAAATCAAAATTTAGAGAAAGAAAAAGAACAAGAGAAAGACAAAGACAAAGAACAAGAACAAGAACAAGAAAAGGAGCAAGAATTGCAACAACAGCTAATAGAAAGTCCTGTTCAAATGGCATCTCCACAACAAGGAGCTATTAATGTTGAAAATTTTCAAATTAATACTCTTGAAGATGTTTTAAAGCATGAACTTCCTCGTGCTTATTTTATACAATTTTGTAAAGAGGAAGATATTGTTGATAATATTTCATTTATTATTCAAGTGAAAGAATTTGAAAAAACTTTTGATCCAATGGAGATATCTAAGTTAGCACAGAATATAATTCAAGAAGTAAAGCAATTTATTTAAAAAATATTTATACTTATATTTATATTTATATTTTAAATATTTATATTTTAAATATTTATATTTTAAATATTTATATTTTAAATATTTATATTTTAAATATTTATATTTTAAATATTTATATTTTAAATATTTATATTTTAAATATTTATATTTATATTTTTATATTTATATTTATATTTATATTTTAAATATTTATATTTATATTTATATTTATATTTATATTTATATTTATATTTATATTTATATTTATATTTATATTTTATATTTTAAATATATTTTAAATATTTATATTTTAAATATTTATATTTTAAATATTTATATTTTAAATATTTATATTTATATTTATATTTTAAATATATTTTAAAAAGTTTGTTGATAGAAAATCACCTCATGAAATCGATGGAAAAGAAGAGCTTCGCCAAAAAGTTATCCATAAATATCAATCATCAGAAATTACACTAGAACTCTTTCGAGAATTAGCAGATGATATTCGACAACAATTTAGTTTTGGTGTTCTTCCAAGTTTTTTAAATTCACATCATTATAGACAATTCAAAGAAGATCTTGAATTAATGAAAATGGATTTAAAACCAGTTGGACCTCAAACAAAAAGAGATCAAATATTCCAAAAATTATTCAAATCTGAAGAGGAATATGTGCAAGATATCCAAGAGTTTATTCAGGAAGCCGTGAGTCCATTGGCTTCACAAATTGCAAAATCAATTAGTACAAGAGATTACAACGAAATATTTTTTAATATTCATGATATTCTGGCATTAAATAAGGAAATTTATAAGGAATTTTTTGAAAAAAGTCAAACTTGGAATTATATGTCAGTTATTTCGGATGTTTTAATGAAATATCAGCCAAGAATTGAGAATCTTTATATTCCATATTGTAATAATTATGAGATGGCTGTATTAACACTTGATAGATGCAGAAGAACAAGTTTAACAGGAAATACATTAAAAGGAATAGAAAACAAAATCAATATTAAAAAGAAATTATTGTTGCCGTTTAAAAGATTGTTTAGATATTGGAGTTTAACAAGGGATTTGTTGAAGGAAACCGATTCATCACATCCCGATTATTTTAAACTTAGTGTATTTTATCAAAATTTGGAGGATAGTATTATAAATCTTAAAGAAAATGAAACAACAAAAATGCTTCTAAATCTTTCATGCTCGGATATTCTTCTGGCTAAACAGGATTTTATTTGTGGCACTCGGGCAACAGTTTTGAGATGTCCCGAAAGTCCGCATGTTGTTGGCCAAGATGCATTTTTATATTTGTTTGAGGATTCGTTTGCTTGGTGTTTTTCCCAAAGAATAAACGGAAATCCAAAATATGGTGTTGATTCCATTGAGGATTCAAGATATGGAGAATCAGACTCCTCTCTTATGTCGGGAATGAGGAGATCCGATAGTTTTGGAATTTCCGAATCAAATTATTATGAAACCCAAAAATCCCCTCAAAAAAACCGAAAAGAAGTTGCATTCCAAAATTCAATTATAAACGAAACTGAAGAAAATGAAAATTCAAACATTTCGTCTCGGTTCAAGAAATCAAACTCAAAAAAAGGACACCAAAACAAACGAGATTCAAAAGAAATCAAAAACGAAGAGGATCTTGTTGTTCTTCGTGATAATCCACGAAAACCTTTACGTAAAAAAACATATAGTTTAATGCTAAGTAGTAGTTATTTACTTCCTGATGATTTAAAACAAGATATTAGCCACTATTTGCGTGAAACAAGTTTCATTGATACAACAACTAAAACAAACGAACCAAAAGAAGAAACTAAAAGCAAAAACAAAGGCAAAACTAAGACTAAGACTAAAACTAAAACTAAAAGCAAAACTAAAACTAAAAGCAAAAATCAGACGAAAAAGAAAAATGTCAAAACAAAAAACCCAAAAAGAAGAACTCCTAAAATCCCTAAATCAAACCTTCCAATAAAAAAGAGAGACTCAAAAAAGGGAGAAACAACTCAACAAAATGATCCAAAACAAGAACAACAAAATCAATACAATCAATACAATCCGCACAATCCGTTACATCAAAAAATATCTCCTAATCTATCGTTTTCGCATTCTTTACCGCAAGAATTCACACCGTTCGAAACTCAAGAGCAAATCCAAAAAAGGGAAAATATCCAATTAATCAATCAATATCAAATTGACATAATTCTCCCAGTTGAGTTGGTTTGGATCAGAAAAGATCCTGTTGAATTTCAGTTGTCTCATGGCTCATGCTATGAAATTTGCACTCCCGAAAGAACTCTTGTTATTCAGTCAAAGGAAATGGATGAATGGGTATCAATTGTTCTTGCTCAAACTGCAAAAATTTTGGGGATTGAAAAAGAAAATATTGAGAAACAATCTCGAAGAAAAGCTACCTATATATACTCAAACGGAACAAAATACACTGGTGATTTTGAGGATGCCATCCCTACAGGCCAAGCAGAGATTTTGTATCCAAATGGTACCTTATTTACTGGCTTTTTTGTGGGTGGATTAAAGGAAGGAAAAGGAATGATTCGTTATCCATCAGGTGATTTATTGGAAGGAGAATGGCATCAAAACAAACCAAACGGAAAATTTGTTATGAATTATTCAAATGGTTCTCATTTTGAAGGATATTTTATTAATGGTAAAAAAGATGGTTATGGAGAGTTTAAATTTTCAAATGGAAATTTTTATTGTGGATCTTTTAAAAATGATAGAATTTCTGGAAAAGGAACAATGATTTATTTTAATGGTGATGAATATATTGGATATTTCCAAAATAATCTTCGTCATGGATTTGGAAAATTTTATAAAAAGATTGATGGTCAGGTTTATATTGGAAATTGGGAAAATGATTTGAAAAATGGAGTTGGAAAGCAAATATATTCATCAAAAGAAATTTATGAAGGAGAATGGAAAAACAATCTTGTAAATTCAAAAATTTAAAAAAATATTTAATTTAATAAAATATTTAATTTAATTCAAAAAAATATTTAGAGATATGGAAAAGGAGAATATTCTTTAGCTGAATCAAAATATATAGGAAATTGGAAATTTGATAAATTTCATGGATTTGGTAAAATGATTTATAATAATTTAAAAGTTTATGAAGGTGAATTCGAAAATGGAATTCGTTCAAATCAAGGAATTTTGATTAATAATCACATTAAATATATTGGGAATTGGAAAAATAATTTGCCAAATGGATTTGGAATTTTATTATTTTTTCTTAATCGGGATTCTTTATTATCATTTGAGAAAGAATTTGATTTAGATTCAAAACTTCAGAATGAACAACTTTCAATTTATCAAAAAGAATCTGCAAAATTAAAAACTTTATTAACAAAGAAAATTATAGGAAATTTTATTGATGGAATTCCTTCAGGTGAAGATATTGAATATTTTAATTATGGAAATTATGCATTAAAAGGAACATTTATAAATGGGAATGTAAATTGAATTTTAAATTTTAATGTTTTTAATGTTTTTAATATTTTTAATATTTTTAATGTTTTTGTTTAGCCTCAAGGTTTAGGTTCTTTATTTTTACTTCAAAAAGAAGGATTTGGATCTATTAAAGGAAATTGGGATGGAGAAGAACTTAATTTAAAAGATTTTGTGAAAATGTCAATTCAAACAAACTCTAATTCTCAATTTCATTTTAATAAGAAAAAAAAGAAAAAAAATAAATATCAATTTTCTTCTTATGGAGATAATATTGCTCATGGAAAACAAACAATGATTCGTGATTCTCCATCAATGTGGTTATTTTCTCCTAAAGAATTTGAATTTTTTGGTTCAATTTGGTAAAGAAGAAATTGAAGTTAAATTTTGATTTTATTGAAAAATTTTTTTTTAAAATGAAAGGAATGATTTTTTAAAAGGAAAAAATTTTTTCTAAATGAAAGGAAATTAAAAGAAAAAAAAAATATTTTGTTCTTGTTCTTGTTCTTGTTCTTGTTCTTGTTGTTTTTTAATCAGTTTTTGTTTTTGTTTTTTTTGATGATTTTTCTCCAATTAAGAAATTTGCTAAGAAAATTCCAATAGAAAATGAAGAAACAAATCCACAAAAAATTAATAAACCCAAAGTTGAATATCCCATATTTAATGGTTTTATTCCTTTAAGAGGAATTTGAAAAGTGTTAACAATTATTTCTTCTTTTTCATTATTTATTTGGAAAGTATTTAATGAATTAATTTTTTCTCCTATTGGGTTAATTGAAGTTGTTGAGAGTGATTTTCCTCTTGAATTTCTAATTATTGAATAACCTTTTTCAACTGCAAGAATTTGATCGAAATAATCTTGAACTTTTTATTTTTAATTTTAATTTTTAATTTAAATTTTTTAAATTAAATTTTTTAAATTTTTAATAAATTACATAAATCAAGTCCTTCAATATCTAATTCTCTCCAATTAGCTTGAGTTACTAAAAGTATATCTGCATCAGCTTGTGAATCAAGAAGAAATCTATCATTTCCAAGTGCAGAAGAAAGAAAGAATTCTTTTGAATTTTGTTTAGATGAATATATATTAATATCAGTATCTTCAGTAATTAAAAGAGATTTTTCAAGATTAATTATTGGGAATCTTTTTAAAACTCTCATTTTAGAATCTCCATCAGCTCCAAAAATAAGAATTTTATTTCTAAAATAAGGTGCATTTTGAACATTATAAAATACTCCAAAAGTAACTCCTACATGACATGAGTATTTTTCTGCAATTCCTTTAAATGTTAGAATGAATTTTAATTCATCAACTCTATTTACAATAATTGCATTCTTTTTAAATTATAATTTTAATAATTTTAATTTTAATTTTATTTTTATTTTAATTTTAATTTTAATTTTATTTTAATTTTAATTTTAATTTTAATTTTAATTTTTAATTTTAAATTTAATTTTAATTTTAATTTTAATTTTGATTTTAATTTTAATTTTAATTTTAATTTTAATTTTAATTTTAATTTTAATTTTAATTTTAATTTTAATTTTAATTTTAATTTTAATTTTAATTTTAAATTTTAATTTTAATTTTAATTTTAATTTTAATTTTAATTTTAATTTTAATTTTAATTTTAAATTTAAATTTTAATTTTAATTTTTAATTTTAATTTTAATTTTAATTTTAATTTTAATTGTAAATTTTAATTTTAATTTTAATTTTAATTTTAATTTTTAATTTTTAATTTTAATTTTAATTTTAATTTTAATTTTAAATTTTAATTTTAATTTTAATTTTAATTTTAATTTTAATTTTAATTTTAATTTTAATTTTAATTTTAATTTTATTTTTAATTTTATATTTAATTTTAATTTTAATTTTAATTTTGATTTTAATTTTAATTTTAATTTTAATTTTAATTTTAATTTTAATTTTAATTTTAATATTAATATTGATTTTAATTTTAATTTTAATTTTAATATTAATATTAATTTTAAATTTAATTTTAATTTTAATTTTAATTTTAATTTTATTTTTAATTTACAGCTTCGCTCCAAAATATTAATTTCGATCCATTTTTTGCCATTTCTTCTGTTAAATCAATAAGTCTTCTATTATATTTTCCAAAAACATCAATTTGAAAATTTTCAAAAATTGGAAGTGAATCATTTTCAGGTTTATCAGGTAATTGTTTATCTAATAAACTTGGGAATTCTACCCACATTTTTTTAATAAGAGAAGAAATATTATAAGTATTATCAAAATATTGATTGTTGATTATTTGAGTTTTATCAACTGAAATTGTTGAAACATTAATTTTCTCTGATTTATTGATAATTTTTTCATTATATTTATATAATCCTTGAAGTCCAAAAAAACAAATAGAGGTGATAAATATCAAAGTGAAAATTTTGAAAAGAAATTTTTTCCATAAGAATTTTTTGTGCTTATTGTATTGCTTTATAATATTTTGTTTTTCATTTTGTTTTTCATTTTGTTTTTCATTTTGTTTTTCATTTTGTTTTTCATTTTGTTTTTCATTTTGTTTTTCATTTTGTTTTTCATTTTGTTTTTCATTTTGTTTTTCATTTTGTTTTTCAAAAGATTTTGTTTTTCAAAATTAATTTTCAAAAGTAAGTCCATTTTCGAAAAGATGATGAAACAATTTGAATTATAAAAAACCAATTGAAAAATATAATTCCGAAAAATTGATCCTAAAATATTAAATTTAAAATTAAAATTAAAATTAAAATTAATATTAAAATCAAAAAATTTAAAATTAAAAATTGAATTTTAAAAATTAAATTTAAAAAATAAAATTAAAAATTAAATTAAAATTAAAATTAAAATTAAAAAAAATTAAAAATTAAAAAAAATTAAAATTTAAAATTAAAATTAAAATTAAAATTAAAATTAAAATTAAAATTAAAATTAAAATTAAAATTAAAATTAAAATTAAAATTAATATTAAAATTAAAATTAAAATTAAAATTAAAATTAATATTAAAATTAAAATTAAAATTAAAATTAAAATTAAAATTAAAATTAAAATTAAAATTAAATTAAAATTAAAATTAAAATTAAAAATTAAAATTAAATTTAAAATTCAAATTCATTTCAAAAATTAAAAATTAAATTTAAATTTAAAATTAAATTGTTTCATAAAATCTAACTGAAAGTAAAATTAATATATCTAATAAAGAAATCAATAATAACAGCAAAAGAAGGTAATGTTAAAATGAGGGAATTTGGACTAGACATATAATAAGAAAGAACAGAAGGTAAAATAATTCGAATAAAAATAATAGAAAAATAAATTAAATTTGAAAAGCTTTCAGTTTCTTCAGGAAATAAAGGAGTTTTAACAATAATTTTAAAATGTAATCCAAAGAATTTTGTAAATAGAGTTGTAAATGTTATTGAAATAATGGGAATAAAATATTTAAAAATCCAGGAATTAAATGATAATTTGCAATAATTTAAAATTAATAGAATTATTATTATTGAAATAAATGCTGATATTGCTTGTGAATATTTAGAATATGAACTTAAAAATATATTTAGTGATAAACTAATAAGGAGAAAAAATAAATTTAAAAATTTAAAAATAAATTTCATTTTAATAAAAATTAAATGAAAAAGAAAAAAAATGAAAAAGAAAAAAAATGAAAAAAAATTTTTATTTAAAATAATAATTAATAATAATTAGTAATTTAATTTTTCTTTTTTAAATTATAATTTTTAAGAAATTTTATTTACTTTTCTTAATTTAATTTAATTCTAAAATTTTTTATTTTTTTTATTAAATATTTTTATTTATGATGACGTTATATTAGTAATAATTTAAAAAAATTAATAAGTTTTTTTTATTATTTTTAATTTTTTAAGAATGATGATATTTGATTTATATTTTTTTTTTATTATTTTTTTTTTCATTTTTTTTTATTTTCCACTTTTCTTTTTTTCTTCTTCTTCTTTTTTTTGAATTTTTTTTTTTCAATTTTTTTTTTAATTGATAAATTTTAGTGTTTTATTTTTTTTTTGGTTTTTTGAATTTTAAATTTCCAATCAAAAAAAAAAAATAATAAAACAAAAATGACAACTTCAAAAATTAATTGTGTAATAATAGGAGATAAATCAGTTGGAAAAACTACTGCTTTAATGGTTTATTCTCAAAAAGAATTCCCTAAAAATGATATTCCAATGACTTGTGAAAAAATAGATGTTGACGTTTCAAATGATAAAACAGAAGCTATTTTAAGTCTTTTTGATTACAGTAAAAAAAAAGAAAAAAAAAAAGAAAAAATTTTTCAATAAGATTCCTTTTTTCTTTTTTGATCTTTTTTTATTTTTAAAAATTAAATTTAAATTAAAATTAAATTAAAATTAAATTAAATTAAAATTAAATTAGGTGGTAAAGAGCATTTAAATGAATTGGATTCTAATGATCTGAATGTGGATGTTTTTTTAATTATGTTTTCAACTGTTGATAGAGATTCTTTTGAAAATATTAAAACCAAGGTAAAAAAAATCAACTTTTTAAATCATTAAATCATTAAATCATTAAATCAAGTTATAAAATCATTAAATCAAGTTATTAAATCATTAAATCAAGTTATTAAATCATTAAATCAAGTTATTAAATCAAGTTATTAAATCAAGTTTTTAAATCAAAATATTAAATCAAGTTATTAAATCAAGTTATTAAATCAAGTTATTAAATCAAAATATTAAATCAAGTTATTAAATTATTAAATCAAGTTATTAAATCATTAAATCAAGTTATTAAATCATTAAATCAAGTTATTAAATCATTAAATCAAGTTATTAAATCAAGTTATTAAATCAAGTTATTAAATCAAGTTATTAAATTATTAAATCAAGTTATTGAAATCAAAATATTAAATTATTAAATCAAATTATTAAATCATTAAATTAAAGTTATTAAATCAAATTATTATGAAATCAAATTATTAAATCAAGTTATTAAATCAAATTATTAAATCAAGTTATAAAATCAAATTATTATATTAAATATTAAATCAAGTTATTAAATCAAATTATTAAATCAAGATTATTAAATCAAGTTATTAAATCAAGTTATTAAATCAAGTTATAAAAAATTAAATCAAGTTATTAAATCATTATTAAATCAAGTTATTAAATCAAGTTAAAATCAAGTTATTAAATCAAAATCATTAAATCATTAAATCATTTAAATCAATTTAAATCATTAAAATCAAGTTAAATCATTAAATCATTAAATCATTTAAATCATTAAAATCATTAATCATTAAATCATTAAATATTAAATCCAAGTTATTAAATCATTAAATCAATCAAGTTTATAAATTAAATTTAAATTATTAAATCAAGTTTTATTAAATTAAATTATTAAATCAAAATATTAAATCAAGTTATTAAATTAAATCAAGTTAAATTAAATTATTAAATCAAGTTTTAATTATTAAATCAAGTTATTAAATTGAAAATTTTTAAATTAAATATTAAATCAAATTTAAATAAATCAAATTTATTAAATCAAGTTTTTAAATCAAGTTTTTAAATTAAATATTAAATCAAGTTATTAAATCAAGTTATTAAATCAAGTTATTAAATCAAGTTATTAAATCAAGTTATTAAATCAAGTTTTTAAATTATTAAATCAAGTTATTAAATCAAGTTATTAAATCAAGTTTTTAAATTAAATATTAAATATTAAATCAAGTTATAAAGTCAAGTTATTAAATCAAGTTATTAAATTAAATATTAAATATTAAATCAAGTTTTTAAATTAAATATTAAATATTAAATCAAGTTATTAAATTAAATATTAAATATTAAATCAAGTTATAAATTAAATATTAAATATTAAATTAAATATTGAATTAAATATTGAATTAAATATTGAATCAAATTTTAAATCAAGTTTTAAAATAAATTTGGAAATTAAATTTTTTAAATAATTTTTTAATTAAAAATTAGTGGTTTCAAGAAATTCGGAAAAAAGATCTTCAAACTCCAATTGTTCTTATTGGAACCAAAATAGATCTTCGAAATGATCCAAATTATCTTCAAGATCATGAAATTGAACCAATTACAAAAGAAGAAGGAACAAAATTAGCAAAAGAACTTGGTGCTATTGATTATCAAGAAATTTCTTCTTTATCTCTTGAAAATATAGATAATCTTTTCCGTTCTTCAATTTCTTCTGGATTAAAAAGGAAAATTGCAAATTCTAAAAAAGAAAATTGTTTAATTTTATGAAGAAAAAAATGAGACAGAATCAGAATCAGAATCAGAAATATATTTTTTTTTTTCAAAATAAAAAAATTTTTTTTTCATTCATTTAACTTTTTAATTTTTTTTTTTAATTTTTTTTTTAATTTGAATTAATAATAAAAAATTATTAAAAAAAAAAAAAGTGGAACAAAAAAAATCTTTTAATTTTTAAAAAATGGTAAAAGTTCAGGAAGAGTTGGTTTTGGTTCATTTTTAAAATAAGGATGTTCAAGAGCTTTTTGAGCAGAAATTCTTTCACTTGGATTAAATTTCATCATTTTTGAAAATAAATCTAACAAATCATTTGAAGCAGCAGGAAATAAATCAGTTAAAGCAATTGGTTGATTTTCCTGGAAAGTAAGAATATTTGTAAGAGGTAAAGAAGAAAAACCAGGCCAATTAGTTTGATTTGGTGTTCCAAAAATTTCGAAAATACTTGAAAGAACTTCAATTTCAGTATCTCCAAAAATAATTGCTTGTCTCCTTAATAACTCAGCAAAAATACAACCTGCTGCCCAAATATCAACTCCAAATCCATATTTTTTACATCCTAATAAAAGTTCTGGTGCTCGATACCAAAGTGTCACAACTTGATTTGTATATTGATAATTTGTATTTATATGTGAAGGACTTGCATAATTTCTTGATAATCCAAAATCTGCTAATTTAAGAATTCCTTTAGAATTTATTAATAAGTTACTTGGTTTCATATCCTAATTTTGAATATAAAATTCAATTCAATTCAATTCAATTCAATTCAATTATTTTATTATTATTATTATTATTATTATTATTATTATTATTATTATTATTATTATTATTATTATTATTATTATTATTATTATTATTATTATTATTATTATTATTATTATTATTATTATTATTATTATTATTATTATTATTTATTATTATTGTTTTATTATTATTTATTATTATTTATTTATTATTATTATTATTATTATTATTATTATTATTATTATTATTATTATTATTATTATTATTATTATTATTATTATTATTATTATTTATTTATTATTATTATTATTATTATTTATTTATTATTATTATTATTATTATTATTTATTATTATTATTATTATTATTATTATTATTTATTATTATTATTATTATTATTTATTATTATTATTATTTATTATTATTATTATTATTATTATTATTATTATTATTATTATTATTATTATTTATTTATTATTATTATTATTATTATTTATTATTATTATTATTATTATTATTATTATTATTATTATTATTATTATTTATTATTATTATTATTATTTATTATTATTTATTATTATTATTATTATTATTATTATTATTATTATTTATTATTATTATTATTATTATTATTATTATTTTATTATTATTATTATTATTATTATTATTTATTATTATTATTATTATTATTATTATTATTATTATTATTATTATTATTATTATTTATTATTATTATTATTATTATTATTATTTATTATTATTTATTATTATTATTATTATTATTATTATTATTATTATTATTATTTATTATTATTATTATTATTATTATTATTATTATTATTATTATTATTATTATTATTATTATTATTATTATTATTATTATTATTATTATTATTATTATTATTATTATTATTATTATTATTATTATTATTATTATTATTATTATTATTATTATTATTATTATTATTATTATTATTATTATTATTATTATTATTATTATTATTATTATTATTATTATTATTATTATTATTATTTATTATTATTATTATTATTATTATTATTATTATTATTTTATTATTATTATTATTATTATTATTATTATTATTATTATTATTATTATTATTATTATTATTATTATTATTATTATTATTATTATTTATTATTATTATTATTATTATATTATTATTATTATTTATTTATTATATTATTTATTATTATTATTATTATTCAATTTAAAAAATAAATTTAAAAAAAATACTCGATGAATTATCCAATTTTGATGGCAATGATTTAATCCTTCTAATAACATTTGCATAAGTGATTTTATATCAGATGGTGAGAACATGATCTCTCGATCTTTAATCACTTTCTCAAGATCTTTTTTACAGTGTTCATAAACAATATTTATATTCTGAGAATGATGAAAAACATTAAGTAACTTAACAACATTTGGATGATTTAATTCTTTTAAAAATTTAATTTCCCTAATTGCTGAAATATTTACCCCATCTTCTGCATTACCTATTCTTATTTTTTTCAATGCAACAATTTCATTTGTTTCAGTATCTTTTGCTTTATGAACAACTCCAAATGCTCCTTGTCCAATCACTTCAAGTTTTTTATATCTTAAATTCATTTTAAAAAAAAATGAAAGAAAAAAATGAAAAAAGAATTTTGATTGAAAAAAATTTTTTTATTCCACTTTTTCTTTTTTATTACTTTATTGTTTTTTTTTTTTTGATTTAAATTTTTTATTCATTTCTTTTTTTTTTCACCAATTAGTTGTTAAACCTGCATTTTCTGTTGTATTTTCTTTTCTATTATGATACTCTGTATTTAATCTCTTTTCTTTTAATGGAAGAAAAAAATCATGATAAATTTTCAAAGCTTCTTTATTATCTTCAGGATCTCTTTCTACAAACTGGAAATCATTGAAATAATTTTTTTGGATTTTTTCAAAAAATTTCATTTTGGAAATTTGATTCAATTCCAAATATTTTTCTGATACTTTTGCTTGTCCGCCACCATTTAAACAACCAAAAGGACAAGCCATAATTTCAACAATATCATAATTGCATTGGTTCATTTTTATTTTGCGAACCAAATTTTGAATGTTTTGAAATCCATAAACTTGAGCAAATTGGATTTTATTTTCTGGGTTTTTAAAATCTTGAAGAGTTGCAATTCTAAAATCAGAATTTCTTAAATTTTTAAATGAAATTTCAGGAATTTTTTCTTTTGGATAATTGAATATTTTCTCTGCTAATTTACGGAATAAATATTCAGTTATTCCTCCTGATCCCTTATCTTTTCTTCCATATATTTTTTTGTTTTCTTCATTAATAGTATTAAATTCTTTTAGATTTTCCATTGATTTTTCTTCTAAAAATTTTAGGTTTGTTATTTCTTCTTGATATTCTGTTAGAAAATCTTGAACTTCTGATGTTGTTAAAACAGAATCAACATCTTTGATATTAGTTTTTGAATCATAAAAATCTTCTCTACTAACTTCTAATTTCTTGTCATAACTTATTTTTAATATTGATTTAAATATTGATTTTAATATTAATTTTAATTTTGAATTTAATTTTGAATTTGATTTTGAATTTGATTTTGAATTTAATTTTGAATTTGATTTTGAATTTAAATATTGATATTGATTTTAATTTTGAATTTGATTTTGAATTTAATTTTGAATTTAATTTTGATTTTGATTTTGATTTTAATTTAATTTTTGAATTTAATTTTGAATTTAATTTTGATTTTAATTTTGATTTTAATTTTGAATTTAATTTTGAATTTGATTTTGAATTTAATTTTGATTTTGATTTTGATTTTGATTTTGATTTTGTAATAAGTATAAGTATTCTTTTATATCAATAAATACCAAGGCATAATAGAAACAACATAATAATCTTTTGGTTCTTTCTTTTGAATTTTAGAAATATATTGTTTAAATAAAAACCCCATTAACATATGAGGAGATTTTACTGTACTCATTAAAGGAATTAAAAGATCAGGATAAGTTTTTTCAGCATAACAAACCCAACCTAAATATCAAAAAAGGAAAAAAAGTTTAGTTTTCTTTTTTTTGTCTTCATAAAGAAAAAAATAAACTAATTATTACCAGGACAAGTTGAAACTAATAAAGGTTTCCTTTTGTTTTCTTTTCTAAATTTTGATATAAATTCATTTATAATTTCCATTAAATAAATTTCCCATCCAAAATAAGTATCATAAACATAAGCTTTTCCATATTTATTAAAAATCCAATAAATTAAATTATGTACTTTAGAAGAATCAATATCATAAATTGAAGCAAGAGAAGCTCTTGATTGAGGAGATAATAAAACTGGTAATTATAAATTTAATTATAAATTTAATTATAAATTTAATTATAAATTTAATTATAAATTTAATTATAAATTTGTTTATAAATTTAATTATAAATTTAATTATAAATTTAATTATAAATTTGTTTATAAATTTAATTATAAATTTAATTATAAATTTAATTATAAATTTAATTATAAATTTAATTATAAATTTATTTATAAATTTAATTATAAATTTAATTATAAATTTAATTATAAATTTAATTATAAATTTAATTATAAATTTAATTATAAATTTAATTATAAATTTAATTATAAATTTAATTATAAATATAATTATAAATTTTGTTATAAATATAATTATAAATTTAATTATAAATTTAATTATAAAATTTAATTATAAATTTAATTATAAATATAATTATAAATATAATTATAAATATAATTATAAATATAATTATAAATTTAATTATAAATTTAATTATAAATTTAATTATAAATATAATTATAAATTTAATTATAAATTTTATTATAAATTTAATTATAAATTTGTTTATAAATTTAATTATAAATTTAATTATAAATATAATTATAAATATAATTATAAATATTATAAATATAATTATAAATTTGTTTATAAATTTAATTATAAATTTTGAATTGAAATTGTTGATAAATTTAATTATAAAACCAACCAATAATTTCTTGATCATTTTGTTGAAAATGAGAAATAAATTCTTGAAATCCTTGTTGTGAAATTAATATTGTTTCTGCAGAAGTTATACATCCACTACAAGCTAAACAATCTTTTAATGAAACTTGAACTCTTTTATATTTTGTTATTGTTGGTTTTTTTTCAATTTCAATTTCATTTTCATTTTCTTTTTCATTTTCATTTTCTTTTTCTAAACTTAAAGATATTTTTGCTGATTTATTGTCTTTTGTATTTTCTTCAACTTCTACTATTGGTTTTACACATTCTTGAGTTGGAGCAATGAAATCATTTAAATCTGTAATTATTAAACCACTAGAAAATTTTGGTTGAGTCATCTAAAAAAAAATGAAAAAAAAATGAAAAAATTTTTTTGATTATTTATTTATAAATGTTTTATAAATGTTTTATAAATGTTTTGTAAATGTTTTGTAAATGTTTATTTATTTTTTGGATTTATTTTGAGAAAAAAAAAACAATCAAAAAAAAAATTTTTTTTCTTTTTTATTTTTTTAAATCTTAATTTATATTTTTGATTATTTTTTTGATTATTTTTTTGTAAATGTTTATTTGTAAATGTTTATTTGTAAATGTTTTATAAATATTTATTTGTTTTTTGGATTTATTTTGAGAAAAAAAAAACAATCAAAAAAAAAATTTTTTTTCTTTTTCATTTTTTTAAATCTTTATTTATATTTTTGATTATTTTTTTGATTATTTTTTTGTAAATGTTTATTTGTAAATGTTTATTTGTAAATGTTTTGTAAATATTTATTTGTTTTTTGGATTTATTTTGAGAAAAAAAAAACAATCAAAAAAAATTTTTTTTTTCTTTTTCATTTTTTTAAATCTTAATTTATTTTTTTGATTATTTTTTTATAAATTTTTTATTTATAAATGTTTTGTAAATGTTTATTTATTTTTTGGATTTATTTTGAGAAAAAAAAAACAATCAAAAAAAAAATTATTTTTTTTCATTTTCATTTTTTTCATTTTTATTTTTTGTTTATTGTTTGTAAAATGGGAGTTCCTTCTTCAAAATTTATTTCCAGAAAAATGGAAGATTTTTATCGGAAAGCAATTCAAAATACAGCAGAACCAATTCTAATTTTGAATCAAAAAGGATCTTTAATAGAATTTAATCGTTCAATTCTTAATATTCTTGGATTTACTCAACCAAATGAATTATTAGAACATAGTTTAATTGACTTCTGCCCATTATTTCAAGAACGAATGGGTGTTCTTTCACCTCATGCAATTGCTTTATTAATTGGATCTTTAATTGAGTAATAAATTTTAAATTCCAATTTTTTTTTTAATTAAATATTTTTTTTATTTTTTTTTAATTAGAAATTCTCAAAAATCTCAAAATGTGTTATTTTCAAGATTTCCTTTCCAATTAAAAGATTCTCATAATGAAGTTGTTTCTGTGGAAATTTGTGTAAATAAATATTTAAATAAATCTAAATCTAAATATAAATATAAATATAAATATAAATATAAAAATAAAAATAAATATAAATCTAAATCTAAATATAAATATAAATATAAAAATAAAAATAAATATAAATCTAAATATAAATATAAATATAAATCTAAATCTAAATATAAATATAAATATAAATATAAATATAAATCTAAATATAAATCTAAATATAAATATAAATCTAAATCTAAATATAAATATAAATCTAAATATAAATATAAATATAAATATAAATATAAATATAAATATAAATATAAATATAAATCTAAATATAAATATAAATATAAATATAAATATAAATAAATATAAATATAAATATAAATATAAATATAAATATAAATATAAATATAAATATAAATATAAATATAAAATATAAAATATAAATATAAATATAAATATAAATATAAATATCAATATAAATATAAATATAAATATAAATATAAATATAAATATAAATATAAATATAAATATAAAATAAACAAATCTAAAATATAAATATAAATATAATAAATATAAATATAAATTATAAATATAAATTATAAATATAAAATATAAATATAAATATAAATATAAATATAAATATAAATATAAATATAAATATAAATATAAATATAAAATATAAATCTAAATCTAAAATATAAATATAAATATAAAATATAAATAAAATATAAATCTAAATCTAAATCTAAATATAAATATAAATATAAATATAAATATAAATATAAATATAAATATAAATATAAATCTAAATCTAAATCTAAATAAATATAAATATAAATATAAATATAAATATAAATATAAATATAAATATAAATATAAATCTAATTATAATTATAAATATAAAGGGTTCAGTTTTTATAGTCAAGAAACAATATTATATTATGTTTTCGATTACTCCAACTACTCATAAAATGACCAAAAAACCTTTTCATCCAAATAGTCTTACTTTCTCAACTTCTTCAAGTGTTATAACAGAAAGTGGAGATTTTTCTTCTTTAGAAGAACTTTCTTTTGAAATTGATAAAACATCAATAATTCAACCTGAATTTTTTATTCCAAATAAAAATACACAAATTCAAAAATTCAACAAAAATATACAACAACAAACTATTTCAAGTAAATTAAAAGTAAATTTAAAATTAAAATTAAAATTAAAATTAAATCTAAATATTTTAAAATTCTAAAAAAAAAAGAACCAAAACAAAATGGTCAAATTAACCTTTTTGAAACTATTAAAATCCAAAATCCACAGTTTAAAAAACCATTAAACAAAAAAATTGAAACAAAAACCAAAACCTAATTTTGAATTCTTGCCTTTTTTGGATATTTATACTTTTGAATTATTGGATAAAGTTTTTCTATCAATTAAAAATTTAAAGAAAATAATAACAATAAAAACTGATTCTAAAACTCAAAAAATACTTCAAACTCAAATTCAAGAAATGGAAGAATTTTTCTCTAAAAATTTTGTCAGAAAACAAACTGCATTAAAATATTATATTTCTAAATTAATTCAACAAAAAAATTCATTTAGAAGTGATGTTATTCAATTTGATTCAATATTAATCCAAAAATTAAAAGAATGGAAAAAACTAAAATTGGAAAATCGAAAAGAAATTTTTGAAAAATTAAAATTGAAAGATATTGTTGATTCAACATCTAAATTTCTTCCTTTACAAATTGATACAAATTTTTCTTGGATTGAAAATTTTGAAAATTTGGAGTTTATTGACTCAAAAATTTATTAATTTCCAATAATTTGATTTCAAAAGAAAAGAAAAGAAAATCGGAAATTTATTTTTTTTTATTGTGAAAAATTTTTTTTCATTTTTTTTCATTTTTTTCATTTTTCATTTTTAAAATGAATTCTTGTCAAAATTTTATTATTCTCTTTTTAGAAAGAAATCTTAGTTTTTTTGAAATTTATCAACAATTTAAATTATCAAAAATTTCAATTAATGAAATAATTAAATTCTTAATTGAAAAAATTCAAATTCCAAATGAAAATTTATTATCAATTTCCATTAGAATACTTTCTTTTCCTTTTCAAATTCAACAAAAATTTCTTTCTTTATTAAATCTATTTATTGATGAAATTGATAAAAAACTTCTTTTTGATTTAATTTTCATTTATAAATCAAATTTTGGATCTTTTGATAATTCAAATGAAATGGATGATCTTCATAAAAAATGGGTTTTAGAATTAATTGATAATCTTTGGTTTTTTTGTATTTCTGATTGGGATTCTGAAAATCAAAATCAAAATCAAAATCAAAATGAAAATGAAAATGAAAATGAAAATGAAATTGAAAATGAAAATCAAAATGAAAATCAAATAGAAAATGAAATTGAAATAGAAATAGAAAATCAAAATCAAAATCAAATTCAAATTCAAATTCAAATAGAAAATGAAATTGAAATAGAAAATCAAAATCAAAATCAAAATCAAAATCAAAATCAAATTGATGAAAATGAAAATATTTTTGCAAACAAATTGGAAATATCTTTGATTAATTTATACCAAATTTTTCAGAATCAAGATCTTAATTTCTCAATTCAAAATGTAGATTTCCAAAATATTTTGGAAATATTACAAAATAAATCACTTTCATTATCAAAAATATTAGAAACAATGCAAAAACAAAAAATGGAAGAATTTCACGATATTTTTTGGTTTCATTTCACACAAAATTATCTCTCAAACAACATTGGATATTTACGTTCTGTAAAAATTGTTCAAGAGATTTTTCTGAAGAAAATATTGGGATTAAATCAACCAGCCTCAAGTTGGATTATTGAGACAATTAAAATGATTTTTGAGTCTGATCCAAAAACACTACTTGATGGATTGCTTATTCCTTTAATAGATCCAAATGTTTCTCTCAATGAATTTGTTTTTGGATTGCTAAATAGAATTTTAGAAGAAATTTTGGATGATCCAAAAAGATTGGAATTTTTTTGGGGGATAATTCGGAAAACAAGATCACTTAATCAATCTTTTTGGTCTGAAAATATTTATTCTATTGTTTTAGATCTTTTAAGAAAAGGCAATTCTTCTTGGTTTGATAATTTTGATCAAAGCAGATCAGTTGTTATTGCTTTAAAGCTTCAAACGGAAAATAAAATTTCAAGAAATTCACCAAATTTTATTCGTTTGATTTTTCAAGTTGTTAAATTAATGCAAAATCATAAACAACTTTTTTCTGATTTTGATTTAATTTTATCAAATATTGAAAATGGATTTACAAAAAGAAAAGTAATTCAATTTTTAAATTCAAAAAAATAAAAGCAAAAAAAAAAAAATAAATTAAATTTTTCATTTTTATTTTTCATTTTTTTTCATTTTTTTTGTTTTGAATTTATTTTTTTTTTTAAATTTGAAAAATGGCAAATTCTTTTTCATTTGAAACAAAATCAATACTTCAAAAAATAGCACAACATTCAATAATAAAAAATATTCAAAAAAATGAAACAAGTAAAAAAAGTGATCTAGATCTTCTTAGAATTTGGATCAATAAAACAATAGAAGTTTCAGGTTTAGGTTCAAATTTTGAAAATTTTAATGAAGATTTTAAGGTTTGGAAATAATTTTCTAAAATTTATTTATTGAGAATTTTTTGATTTGAATTTTTCCTCTTTTTAAATTCAAAAAAAAAAAAAAATTTTTTTATGATTTTTTTCATTTAAAATTTTCTTCTTTTTTTTTAATAAATATCAATTAGAATTCAACTCTTTTTGTAGATTTGATTTCTTCACTTTTTCCTGATATTGATTTAATGAATATTTACTTGCATTTCGATGATTTAGAAAGAGCAAAATGTTTAATTGAAATACTTTCAAATAATGGTTTTAAAGGAAAATTTCCAGAAGCAAAAGATATTGTAAATGTAAGTTATTTTCTTTTTAGAATTTTTTCTTTATAAAATTCTTTTAAATTTATTTTGCTTTTTTTAAATTTATTTTGTTTTTAAAAGGGAAATGAAGAAAAAACTATTCAATTTATTGCTGAAATTTTTTTATGGAAAAATCCTGTTAATTTAAATTTGGGAATTGAAGAAAAACAATTAGAATTTGAAAAACAAAAACAATTAGAATTTGAAAACAAAAACAATTAGAATTTGAAAAACAAAAACAAAAACAATTAGAATTTGAAAAACAAAAACAAAAACAATTAGAATTTGAAAAACAAAAACAAAAACAATTAGAATTTGAAAAACAAAAACAATTAGAATTTGAAAGACAAAAACAATTAGAATTAGAATTTGAAAAACAAAAACAATTAGAATTTGAAAGACAAAAACAAAAACAATTAGAATTTGAAAAACAAAAACAAAAACAATTAGAATTTGAAAAAAAAACAAAAACAATTAGAATTTGAAAAACAAAAACAAATAGAATTTGAAAGACAAAAACAAAAACAATTAGAATTTGAAAAACAAAAACAAAAACAAATAGAATTGGAAAGACAAAAACAATTAGAATTTGAATTGGAAAAACAAAAACAATTAGAATTGGAAAAAGAATTGGAATCGAAAAAACAAAAAGAATTACAAAAAGAAAAACTTCTTCAATCAATAAGAGATCGAGTTAAACAAAAAGAAATTGACAAACAAAAAGAATTTGAATTGCAAAAACAAAAAGAATTAGAATTGCAAAAGCAAAAAGAATTGCAAAGACAAAAACTTCTTCAATCAATAAGAGATAAAGTCAAACAAAAAGAAATTGAAACCGAAAATTTAATCAAACAAAAAGAATTAGAAAAACAAAGAGAAATGGAAAAAATAAAAGAATTAGAAAGACAAAAAGAATTGGAAATACAAAAAGAAATGGAAAAAATAAAAGAATTAGAAAGACAAAAAGAGGAACAAGAAAAAGAATTAGAAAAAATAAGGGAAATGCAAAAAATTCAAGAATTAGAACAAAAAGAATTAGAACAAAAAGAATTGGAACAAAAAGAATTAGAACAAAAAAAACAAGATGAAAAAGAATTTGAGAAACAAAAACTTCTTCAATCAATAAGAGATCGATTTAAAAAAAAAGGAAATAAAAATCAAAATGAAAGTGAAAGTGATATTGAAAAACAAAAAGAATTAGAAAAAAACAAACTTCTTAAAAAAATTCGCGAAAGTTTAAAGAATAATAATCAACAAGAAAATCCAAAGGAAACAATATATGAATTAAAAAGTGAAGAATTTGACAAAAAACAGAAAATATTGGAACAAATTCGAAAAATTAAAGAACAAAAAAAAAAGCAAGAAAATCAACCTATTAATACTAAAGTTGAAATTCTTTCAACGATAAAAGAAAAGAAACATAAATCATTTGAAAATACACCAATAAAACGAAATAGTAGTATTTCAAATAAATCTCACCGATCTTTTGATAATCAACAAGATCCAACAAATGCAATTAAAAAATTAATTGATCCAGAATTTAATAAAAATGATAATAAAGATGAATCACAAATACCAATAAGACCAAAAAGATCATTATCAATTCAAAGTACAAAATCAATATTAAATAAAGAGGATCGAGATCAATTTGTGAATGAAATTAAATTTGAAAACCAAATTGAAAATGAAATTGAAAATGAAAATCAAATTGAAAATCAAAATCAAATTGAAAATCAAAATCAAAATAAAAATCAAAATGAAAATAATCAACTTACAATCGAAATTGAAAATGAAATTGAAAATCAAAATGAAATTGAAAATGAAAATCAAAATCAAAATGAAATTGAAAATCAAAATCAAAATCAAAATCAAAATCAAAATAAAAACAAAAAACAACTTACAATCGAAATTGAAAATGAAAATGAAAATGAAATTGAAAATCAAAATGAAATTGAAATTGAAATTGAAAATGAAAATCAAAATGAAAATCAAAATGAAAATCAAAATCAAAATCAAATTGAAAATGAAATTGAAAATCAAATTGAAAATCAAAATCAAAATAAACTTCAAGAAATGACTGAAGAAACAATTCAAGATCATCTCAAAAAAACTCTTCTTTATACTCTTGATAAAATTGATAATGATATTACTGAAGAAGAAAAAAACACTGAAAGTTTAAAAGGAATGGCTAAGCTTTACAAGAAAAATAAAGAAAGATTAGCTGTTGCTCAACAAAAAATTGAAGAATCAACATCAAAATTAACTGAATTAAAATTATTTCGTATGCAAATTATTGCCAATATTGGGAAAATATATTTGAGATTCAATAAAATTTCAAACAATCAAACAAAAATTGGAGTAATTGTTCAAGATTCAGAAAATCCACAAAGAGGATATAGAAAAGTAACAAAAGGAGATATTTTAGTAATTCAATCAATTCATCGGAAAAAAGTAAAAGGATTAATAGAAGGAAAATACTTCAAAGTTTTAAGTTCTGTTGTTGAAATAGTTCCTGTAAATATTATAAATAATATAAATATTATAAATAATATAAATAATATAAATATTATAAATATTATAAATATTATAAATATTATAAATATTATAAATATTATAAATATTATAAATATTATAAATAATATAAATAATATAAATAATGTAAATATTATAAATAATATAAATAATGTAAATATTATAAATATTATAAATATTATAAATATTATAAATATTATAAATAATATAAATATTATAAATAATGTAAATAATGTAAATAATATAAATATTAATTGAAAATTAATTGAAAATTATAATTTTTCTTTTCTTTTTATTTTTAGTCTGAAATTATTGATAAAAAATATGCAAAATCTTTAAAAAGTCCAAGAAAAAAAAAATCTGTACCAAATTTCAAAATATTAAACCAAAGCATTTTATTTGTTGATTGCCAAGAAGTTGCCAAACAACTAACATTAATTAATTTTAAAATTTTTCAGAAGATTATGTTCTCTGAATTTTGGGAACGAGGATTAAAAATATCAAAGAAAATATCATTAAGTGAAAATATTCAATTAAAACTTAAAAGATCCGAAAAAATGCGAAATTATGTTAAAGAAACAATTTTGAAACAAGATTCTTTTGAACTTCGAATTAATGCTTTTTCTTATTTTATTCAATTAGCAATTTTTCTGTTTGAAATGAAAAATTTTTCATCACTTTATGATATTTTTCAAGGAATTCAAGATTCAAAATTTGATCAAATTGAAAAAACACAAGAAAATTTATCTCCATCAATCAAAGATAAATATCAACAAATAACGGAATTTATTAATGAAAAAGATGGATATAAATCATATCGAACTTTGCTTAAGCAAATTCAAAAGGAATCAACTCCAGGAATTCCTTGTCTTATTATTCATTTGACTGATATTTCTTTTAGTGATCCAGAACCTTATTTTGATTCAAATGAAAATCCAAATATTAATAAAATAAATGCTCTTATTCTTTCTGCAAAAGAAATTTTATCTTTTCAACTAAGACCTTATACTTTCCAAAATGATCCTTCTATTCAACAGTTACTTTTGCCAATTCTTGATGTTTAATGTTTCTTTCTTTCTTTCTTTCTTTCTTTTTTTTTTCAAGATTTACAAGCAAATGAAATGGAAATCAATTTTAATTTCAATTTCAAATCAATTTCAAAATCAATTTCAAAATATCAATTTAAATATCAATTTCAAAATCGATTTCAAAATATCAATTTAAATATCAATTTCAAAATCGATTTCAAAATATCAATTTAAATATCAATTTAAAAATCAATTTAAAAATCAATTTAAAAATCAATTTAAATATCAATTTAAAAATAAATTTTAATATCAATTTAAAAATCAATTTAAATATCAATTTCAATATCAATTTAAATATCAATTTAAATATCAATTTAAATATCAATTTAAATATCAATTTAAATATCAATTTAAATATCAATTTAAATATCAATTTAAATATCAATTTAAATATCAATTTAAATATCAATTTAAATATCAATTTAAATATCAATTTAAATATAAATTTCAATATCAATTTCAATATTAATTTAAATATTAATTTAAATATTAATTTCAATATCAATTTCAATATCAATTTCAATATAAATTTAAATATCAATTTAAATATCAATTTAAATATCAATTTAAATATCAATTTAAATATTAATTTAAATATCAATTTCAATTCCAAATTCAATGAGAAATTCGAAATTAAAATCGGAAAAATGTTTTCTTTTTGATTTTTTCTTTTTGATTTCAAATTCATTTCTTTTTTTTTCAATTTTAAATTAACAAAATAAAAACAAAATAAAAAATTGAAAAAAAAAAAAAATTTTTTATTTGATCAAATTGAGAAATTATGAAAGCAAAAATGAAAAAAACTTTCAAAAAAAATTAAAAAAAAAAAAATTAAAACTCAAAATTTTCAAATTCATTTTTTTTTCTTTTTCAAATTTTCTTTTTTAAAAAAATTTTTTTTCAACTTTTCTTTTTTAAAATGGCGCAAGAAACTTATCAAATTGTTCTTGTTGGTGGTGGTTCTGGTAATTAAAATAAAAATTAAAATTAAAATTAAAATTGAAAAACAAATTATTTTTATTGTTTTTATTTTAATGAAAATAGTTGGGAAAACTTGTTTAGCAGTTCGTTATTTAAATGGAAAATTTTTACCTGATTATGATCCAACAATTGGTTTGTTGAATTTGAAGAAATTAAAGAAATTAAAATAACTAAAATAACTAAAATAATTAAAATAATTAAAATAACTAAAATAACTAAAATAATTAAAATAATTAAAATAATTAAAATAATTAAAATAACTAAAATAATTAAAATAATTGAAATAATTAAAATAATTAAAATAATTAAAATAATTAAAATAATTAAAATTTTGCTTTTTATTTAATTTTTTTAACAGAACAAACTTTCAAGAAATTAGTTTTGATTGATAATATCCCAACTAATTTACATATTATTGATACTGCAGGTCAAGATGATTATAAAGATGTTAGAAATAAGGTGAATTTTTTATTTGAATTTTTTATTTGAATTTTTATTTAAATTTTTATTTGAATTTTTTTTTGAATTTTTTTATTTGAATTTAGTACATTGCTTCTGGTGAAGGTTTTGTTGTTGTTTACAGTATTATTGCTCGTTCTAGTTTTGATGAAGCTAAAACTCTTCTTCTTCAAATTAAAAAAGAGCATAAAAGTGATGTTCCTGTTATTACTGTTGCAAATAAAATTGGTACTTTTTTTTTCAATATGAAAAAAATATTTAGATTTAGATTTAGATTTAGATTTAGATTTAGATTTAGATTTAGATTTAGATTTAGATTTAGATTTAGATTTAGATTTAGATTTAGATTTAGATTTAGATTTAGATTTAGATTTAGATTTAGATTTAGATTTAGATTTATATTTATATTTATATTTTGATTTATATTCATAATTAAAATTAGATTTTGAAAAAGAAAGAGTTGTAACAGTTGCAGAAGGAGAACAACTTGCAAAAAAGTTTGCAACTAGTTATTTTGAAGTGTAAAAAAAAAGCAAAAAAAAAAAAAATGGAAAATAAACGTTCCACTTTTTTTTTTTGGAATTAATTTTTATTTATTAATTTAAATTAATTTAAAATAAAAATAGTTCAGCAAAAACAGGACAAAATACAGAAAATTGTTTTGAATCACTTGTTAGATCTTTACGAAAAAAAAAGCAAGAAATTACACAACAAATTCAACAACCAATTAATAATAAAAATGAATCTTCATCTGGTTGTTGCATTATTCTTTAATTCTTTTTTCAAATTGTTTTTGTTTTTTTTTTTTTTTTTTTTTCTTTTTTTTTTTCTTTCTTGGTGTTAATTCCTAGACCTAAGTTTGAATATGCTTTATAAACAAACCTATAGCATTATTTTAATATGAGGTTATTTTATTTATTAAAACAAAAAAAAAACAAAAAAAAATTTTTTTTTTAATTTTTTTTTTTTCATTTTTTTTTCATTTACAAAAAAAAAAGAAAAAAAAGAAATTGGATATTTTAGGTTAATATTATATTTAATAAAGAAAAGCATAAAAGCATAAAAAAACAAACAAACAAAAGAAAACAAAAGAAAAAAAAATTTTTTTTATAAATTTAAATTTAAAATTAAAATTAAAATTAACAATTAAATTTAAATAATTAATAGATGGCATTTCGAGAAAAATATATTGAAATTGGAAGAGTTGCTTTAATTACATATGGACCTTTCACAAATAGAACTTGTGTTATTATTGATGTTATAGATCAAAACAAAGTAAAATTATAATTAAAATTCAAATTAAATATAAAATTAAAATTCAATATAAAATTATAATTAAAATTAAAATTAAAATTAAAATTAAAATTAAAATTCAATATAAAATTATAATTAAAATTATAATTATAATTAAAATTAAAAATAAAATTAAAATTAAAATTAAAATTAAAATTAAATTTAAATATAAAATTATAATTCAATATAAATTAAAATTTAAATATAAAATTAAATCAAAATTAAAATTAAAATTAATATTAATTTTATAATTAATTAGGTTCTTGTTGATGGACCTTCAAAAGTTAATCATGTTCCTCGACATGCTATTTCAATAAAAAGAATTACACTTACAAATTTAAAAGTTAAAATTCCACATGGAGCTAAACTTAAAACTCTTATGAAAGCTTATGAAAAAGCTGATATTGCTAATAAGTGGAAAAATAGTGCTTGGGGAAAAAAATTATTGATTCGTCAAAAAAGAGCTTCTTTAAGTGATTTTGGACGTTTTAAAATCAATATTAAGAAACAAGAGGTTAGTTTTTAAACATTTAAATTTTAAACATTTTAATTTTAATTTGATTTTAATTTTGATTTTAATTTTAATTTTATTTTAATTTTAATATTGAATTTTAATTTTATAAATGAATTTTTATTTTAATTTAATTTTAATTTAATTATGATTTTATTTTAATTTAATTTTAATTTAATTATGATTTTATTTTTATTTTTATTTTAATTTAATTTTAATTTGATTTTATTTTTATTTTAATTTTAATTTTAATTTAATTATAATTTTAATTTTATTTTAAATTTTAATTTTGATTATTAAATTTTAATTATCATTTAGAAAAACAAAATTATTAAACAAGCTCTTGAAGAATTAGTTCAAAAAGATAAGGATTCAGCTATTCTTCAAAAACATTTACCAAAATTAGAAAAACTCAAAAAAACTAAATTTGTTCCTAAAAAGAGACTTACAAGAAAAGGAAAAAAAGCACAACAAACTAAAAACATAGAACAAGCAAAAGAAACAATGGATGTTCAAATTGACAATCAACAAAAATAAATCAAAATTACATTTACATTTACATTTACATTTAAAAATTTACATTTAAAATTGGATTGACATTGATTGATTTAAAATAATTTGAATGAGATTAATTCTTCAACTTCATTTAAAAAAAAACAACAAATTTAATCATTTTTCCTTTAATTACTTTTTCTTTACTTTTTTACTTTTTTACTTTTTTACTTTTCATTTTTTTTTTTCAGAAGATTTTGATTCACAAAAATAAAAACTAGATTCCAAAACAAAAAAAAATTTTCAATTTTTCAATTTTTTTTTTTCATTTTTTTTTCATTTTTTTTTCATTTAAAAAAAATAAAATGCAACAAAATCAAATAAAAAAAACAAAACCTTTTTTGCATTTAGATCCTTCAAAAGTTATTCAAGATGCAGAAATTTTTCAAGAATATCCTATTCAAACTAAAAAATGTTTATCACAAGTGACAAAAATACTTTATATTCTTTCTCAAGGATATTCAACAAAAATAACCAAAAAAGAAGCAACAAGATTATTTTTTGCAGTAACAAAACTTTTTGAATCGAATGATGTGCGTTGAAAATTAAAATTCATTTATAAAAATAAAAATAAAATTAAAATTAAAAATAAAATTAAAATTCATTTATAAAATAAAATTCATTTATATAATTAAAATTTAAATTAAAATTAAAATTAAAATTAATTTATAAAATTAAAATTAAAATCAAAATTAAAATTAAAATTAAAATTCATTTATAAAATTATAATTAAAATTCATTTATAAATTTAAAATTTAAATTAATATTAAAATTAAAATTAATATTAAAATTAAAATTAAAATTAAAATTAATATTAAAATTAAAATTAAAATTAAAATTAAAATTAAAATTAAAATTAAAATTCATTTATAAAATTAAAATTAAAATTAAAATTAAAATTAAAATTAAAATTAAAATTAATATTAAAAATTAAAATTAATATTAAAATTAAAAATTCTTTTATAAAATTAAAATTAAAATTAAATTTAAAATTAAATTTAAAAATTAAAATTAAAATTAAAATTAAAATTAAAATTAAAATTAATATAAAATTCATTTATAAAATTAAAATTAAAATTCATTTATAAAATTAAAATCAAAATTCATTTATAAAATTAAAATTTAAATTAAAATTTAAATTAAAATTAAAATTAAAATTAATTTATAAAATTAAAATTAAAATCAAAATTAAAATTAAAATTAAAATTCATTTATAAAATTATAATTAATATTAAAATTAAAATTCATTTATAAAATTAAAATTAAAATTTATTTATAATATTAAAATTAAAATTCTTTTATAAAATTAAAATTAAAATTAAAATTAAAATTAAAATTCATTTATTAAATTAAAATTAAAATTCATTTATAAAATTAAAATTCATTTATAAAATTTAAATTAAAATTAAAATAATTCCCAAAAGGTTGTCCTTCGGAGATTTGTCTACCTTTTAATATCCGAACTAGCCAAATTAAGCGAAGACGTAATCATTGTAACACAAAGTTTATCAAAAGATATGAACTCAACAAGCGCAGTATTTCGAGCTAACGGATTGCGAACATTACCAAGAATAATTGATCAAACAATGATACCCCATCTTGAGCGCTACATAAAACAAGCAATTGTTGACAAAAACCCGTACGTTGCAAGTTCAGCATTGATTGCGGGACATCACTTCTACAAAATGTCGCCCAGCCTCATCAAGAAATGGGTGAATGAGCTATTATCAGCTGGATCATTAAATTCAACATCATCAATTGTCCAGTATTTATCACTTGGATTGATCATCAGGATCAAAAGCGAAGATAAACTTGCATTAACAAAGTTTGTTTCTGTAATGACGCGAAGAAAAGAGAAAATACTCTCTCCATATTCGCACTGTTTAATAATGCGATTTGGAAAGCAGATCATCACTCCAGAAACCAATCCCAAAATTAAAGAACTCTTTTTTGACTATTGCTATTCTTGCTTGAAATACAAGAATGAGATGGTTATTCTGGAGGCTGCCAAGACGATCTGCTCAATCCCAAACACGCCCAAGGCAACAATAGCCCTTGCAGTCTCTGTATTGCAATTATTTCTTAATTCTCAACGAGCAATTCTGCGATTTGCCTCGATGAAAATCATTGCGGATCTCGGAAAAAAAGACCCAACACTCATCTCATCATGCAATGAGAATCTCGAAGTTCTTGCGAAAGACAAACACAAGACAATTTCCACTTTGGCAATCACAACACTCATGAAATCAGGGTCGATTTCTCAGATCCGCAGTCTTGTTCCTGAATTGATCAACATCACCTTTACAATGGACGACAATCTCAAGATCACAATCATAGAAGCTCTCAGAGATTTATGCGTCCAAATACCCGCTGAATATCCTCTTTATATTAATTTCTTCTCCCAGTGTCTCAGAAAACGCGGCAAATTTGAATACAAAAAAACCGTTATGAACGCCTTAATTTACGTTATTAAAATGATTCCTGATTCAAAGGAACTAGGCATGAAAAATATCTGCGAAATTATCGAGGATTTTGAATACGATCAATTGATTGTTATTCTTATTAGTTTTCTTGGTGAAGAAGGCTCAAAACTTCCTAATCCTGAAAGATTTATTAAATTTATCTATAACCGTTTAGTTCTTGATAAAGGTTTTGTTCGTTCTGTTGCTGTTAATGCTCTTTCTAAGTTTGTTATTAATAATCCTTCAGATCCCCTTATTTCAAAGAAGATTCTTTTTATCATCTCTCAAGCTCTTAATGATTCTGATGATGAAGTTCGTGATCGAGCTACTTTTTATTCTTCTTTTTTCAACGATTTTTTTAAATCAAATCATTTGGATCAAAATAGTTTGTTTTATTTCCAAAAAGTTGAATGTTCTTTGGATTCTTTGGAGTCGACTCTTCTTGAATATAAAAACAGTCTTGTTGATTCTCCTTTAGATATTAAAGCCTTATTTAAGCGTGGAGCTGAGATTGGTATTTAAATTTGACAATAAAAAAAAATAAAAACAAAGATAAATATTTTAAAAGATAATAAATATTTTAAAAGATGAAAAATATTTTAAAAGATAAAAAATATTTTAAAACAAAAATAAATATTTGAAAAGATAGAAAATATTTGAAAAGATAAAAACAATATTTATTCAAAAATATTTGAAAAGATAAAAAATATTTTAAAACATGAAAATATTTGAAAAGATAAATAAATATTTGAAAAGATGAAAAATATTTGAAAAGATAAAAAATATTTTAAAACATGAAAACATTTGAAAAGATAAAAAATATTTGAAAAGATAAAAAATATTTGAAAAGATAAAAAATATTTGAAAAGATAAATATTTTAAAAGATAAATATTTTAAAAGATAAAAAATATTTTAAAAGATAAAAAATATTTTAAAAGATAAAAAATATTTTAAAACATGAAAACATTTGAAAAGATTTTAAAACATGAAAACAATATTTATTCAAAAAATTTTTTTTAGATGAAATGCAAAAAAGAATCATCCTTCAACAACAAGAAAGCAAATCTTTTAATATTAATGAATTGGATAAACATTTCAAAGATTTAGGAAGATTATATAAAATATCAGATATTCAACCATTAACTGAAAAAGAAACAGAATATATAGTCAAATGTGTTAAATATCTTTTTCCCAATCACATTATATTTCGTGTATGAGGAATGAAATTTAAAAATATTTAATTTAAAAAAATATTTAATTTAAAATATATTTAATTCAAAAATATATTTAATTTAGAAATATTTAATATATTTAATTCAAAAATATATTTAATATATTTAATTCAAAAAAATATTTAATTTAAATATATTTAATTTAAAAATATTTAATTCAAAAATATATTTAATTTAAATATATTTAATTTAAATATATTTAATTTAAATATATTTAATTTAAATATATTTAATTTAAAAATATTTAATTCAAAAATATATTTAATTTAGTTTGAATGCACAAATACTCTAAAGGATGTTGTTTTGGAAAATGTTCAAATTAGAATGGAAAAAAGAGAAGAAAATGAATTTATTGCAAAAAAAACAATTCCAATTCCGAAACTAAAATTCAACAAAACAAAATCAGCATTTATTTGTTATGAATTTCCAAGTAAAAGCTTTCCATCAGGAAGTTTCACAAATACATTATTATTTGAAAGTAAAGAATGCGATCCAACAACAGGAGAAATAATTGGGGAATCAATACAAGATGAATATCAACTTGAAGACTTAACAATTACAATATCAGATTACATTTTAAAAACAGAAATTCCAAATTTTAATCATAATTGGAAAATTATGAAAGAATCAAAAATTCCAAAAGTAACTCAAGTTATCCAATTTAGTTCAATGAAGAATTTACAAGATGCTGTTGGTACTATTTGTGATTTCTTGGGTTTGGCTCCTTGTGATGGAACTGATGTCGTTAAATCTCAAAATTCTCATATTCTTCTTTTAAGTGGTACTTTTCTTGGTGATTCTTTGGTTTTAGCTAAATTGGGTATGAAATATTCTAAAAATGATGGTGTTTCTATTCATGTCGTTATTCAATCAGAAAGTGATTTGATTTGCAAAGCAATTCTTGGTTCTTTCTTTTAAATTTTTTTCATTTTTAAATTTTTCATTTTTAAATTTTTTCATTTTTAAATTTTTCATTTTAAAATTGAATTGAATTGAATCAAAATTATTCTTTTAAAAATAAAAAGTTCGAAAATTAATTATTTTTTTTTTCTTTTTAAAAAAGGAAATTCTTCCAAATTAATTAAATGTTGAAAAAGTTATTGAAGAAGAATAAAAAAAAAAGTGGAATTGGAAAGTAAAAAAATTTTTTTTTCTTCTTTTTTCTTTTTTTTTAATTTTTTAGTTTCATTTTTTTCTTGTTAAAGAAGCAATTGAAGAGTCTAATTTTCGAATATTTTCTTCAATAATTTTGATATTTTGAGTAAATTTTTGAGTGAACTTTTTTTTATAAAATTAAAAATTAAAAATTAAATTAAAAATTAAATTAAAAATTAAAAATTAAAAATTAAAAAACAAACCTCTTTTAATTGAATGTTATGTTTTGAAAGTAAATTTTCAATTTGTGATTGTTTTTCTTTTAATTCTTCTAATCTGTTTTTTAATGAAATTCTTTCTTCTTCACAAATCTTTAAAGCTTTAAGACGTAAAATTATTAAAGGAAGTTGATTTATAATAATTTCCCATCTTTCACACATTTCTTCCATTTCAGAAATCTAATAAATTTTAATTTTAATTTTAATTTTAATTTTAATTTTAATTTTAATTTTAATTTTAATTTTAATTTTAATTTTAATTTTAATTTTAATTTTAATTTTAATTTTAATTTTAATTTTAATTTTAATTTTATATTAATTTTAATTTTAATTTTAATTTTTAATTTAATTCAATTTTAATTTTAATTTTAATTTTAATTTTAATTTTTAATTAAAAAATATACATTTGAATTATGAATTTCTTGTTTTTGAGAAACTTGATGTTTTTCAAACAAATCAAGTCTTTCATTTAAACTTTCAATACGTTTTTCAATTTCAATAATATTTTGAGTTTTTCCAATCTTAATCAAATCTTTCATTCTCAAAACAGTTGAAACTAAAGATTCCTGTTTAACATTCAATTTAACTTTATTGATTCCAACTTCATTTTCAAGTTGAGCAATTCTTTTTTCAAATTCAACAAATTTTTCAGAATTTTTGTTACTTTTTGAAAAATTTGGTGCTTTTAATTCATAAGAAATTGTTTTTTCTGGTTGTTTTTTTGTTTTTTCTTCTTTGAATTGTTCAATTTCACTTTTTAAATGTGAGACTGAATTTATTGGTGATGAAAATGTCTCCACATTATAATGATTAAATTGCTTTTGGAAATTTTGTAATAAACTTGATAATTCAACTGTGGATATATTTTGTTTGTTTTCATTAATTTTCTATTTATTTTTAAAAATTCAATAAAAATTCAATAAAAATTTAAATTGTATTTATATTTATATTTATATTGATATTTATATTTATATTTATTATTATAATTATATTTATATTTATATTTATATTAATATTTATATTTATATTTATATTTATATTTATATTTATATTTATATTTATATTTATATTTATATTTATATTTATATTTATATTTATATTTATATTTATATTTATATTTATATTTATATTTATATTTATATTTATATTTATATTTATATTTATATTTATATTTATATTTATATTTATAATTATATTTATATTTATATTTATAATTTATATTTATATTTATATTTATATTTATATTTATATTTATATTTATATTTATATTTATATTTATATTTATATTTATATTTATATTTATATTTATATTTATATTTATATTTATATTTATATTTATATTTATATTTATATTTATATTTATATTTATATTTATATTTATATATTTGTATTTTATGTTTTATATTTTATATTTATATTTATATTTATATTTATATTTATTTATATTTATATTTTATATTTATATTTTTTTTATATTTATATTTATATTTATATTTATATTTATATTTATATTTATATTTATATTTATATTTATATTTATATTTATATTTATATTTATATTTATATTTTATATTTATATTTATATTTATATTTATATTTATATTTATATTTATATTTATATTTATATTTATATTTATATTTATATTTATATTTTATATTTATATTTATATTTATATTTATATTTATATTTATATTTGTTATATTTATATTTATATTTATATTTATATTTATATTTATATTTATATTTATATTTATATTTATATTTATATTTATATTTATATTTATATTTATATTTATATTTATATTTATATTTATATTTATATTTATATTTATATTTTATATTTTATTTTTATATTTATATTTATATTTATATTTATATTTATATTTATATTTTATATTTATATTTTTTATTTTATATTTATATTTTATATTTATATTTATGTTTATATTTATATTTATATTTATATTTATATTTATATTTATATTTATATTTATATTTATATTTATATTTATATTTATATTTATATTTATATTTATATTTATATTTATATTTATATTTATATATTTATATTTATATTTATATTTATATTTTATATTTATATTTATATTTATATTTATATTTATTTATATTTATATTTATATTTATATTTATATTTATATTTATATTTATATTTATATTTATATTTATATTTATATTTATATTTATATTTATATTTATATTTATTTTATGTTTATATTTATATTTATATTTATATTTATATTTATATTTATATTTATATTTATATTTATATTTTATATTTATATTTATATTTATGTTATATTTTATATTTTATTTATAATTTATATTTATATTTATATTTATATTTTATATTTATAATTATAATTATATTTATATTTATATTTATATTTATATTTATATTTATATTTATAATTTATATTTATATTTATATTTATATTTATATTTATATTTATATTTATATTTATATTTATAATTATATTTATATTTATATTTAGATTTATATTTATATTTAGATTTATATTTATATTTATATTTATATTTATATTTATATTTACATTTGTATTTATATTTATGTTTATATTTATATTTATTTTTATATTTATATTTATATTTATATTTATATTTATATTTATATTTATATTTATATTTATATTTATATTTATATTCATAATTATAATTAAAAATTCATTATTTTTCATGCTTTTTTTTCCTTCAGTTTTCTACCTTTATTTCTTCTAATTCAGAAAGAAATTCAGAAACTTCAAATTGAAGTCTTTGATATCTTTGTAAAGGTGATTCAAATTTTTTTTGTTTTTCAGAAATAATTTCAAATTCAGTTTGTTTTTCTTTTTCTTTTTCTTTAATTTGTTTTTCATTTTCATTTTCATTAGTTTTTAAATCTGTTTCTTTTTGAATAACTCTAACTGTTGGAATAGGTTTTTCAATATCAGGTGTTTCAAAAATTTCAATATTTTGATGCATTTTAATGTTTTTTAAAAAATGAAAAAAAATGAAAAAAAAATTTTAATTTTAATTTTAATTTTTTTAATTTAATTACTAATTTTTATTTTAATTTAATAATTTTAAATTTTTTTATTTTTTTTTTTTGCTTTTTTCATTTTCATTTTTTTTCCATTTTTTATTTTCAATTTTTTAAATTTTTAATTTTTAATTGTTTTTGTTTTTATTTTTTAAAAAAAAATGTCTGATTCAGATCAAGTTAATCCTTTTCAAGTAATTTATTTTGAAAAAAAAAAATTAAAAAATTAAAAAATTAAAAAATTAATTTATATTTCAAAATTCAAAATTTAATTCAATATTAAAAAGGAACAATCAGAAAGAAGTGATCGAGATGAACAAAATAATAAAGATGGCTTATCAAATTTCAATCCTTTTCAACAAAATCAGGTATAAAAATTAAAGATTAAAATTTAAAAAATTTAAAAAATTTCAATTTTAAAAAATTTCTTCTTCAATAAAATAAGAATGAAGACAATGATTTTGAATATGATAGAAAGTATACTCCTCCTAAAGAAGGAATTGATAATCCTTTTGGTTTGTTTCTTTATTACTAAAAACCCATTTATAACTTCAAAATGAAAAAAAAAAGAATGAAAAAATTTTTTGATAATTATTTTCAATTAAATTTTTTCAAAATTTATATTAATTATATTAATCATCTTATTATTAAATTAAAATTAAAACTTTTGGAATGTTAAAATTTATGATTTAATTAGCAAAAAAAGGTGATGAACAAATGGGTGACAAACCATTAACTGGTGAAGAAAAAAGATTTTATCTTGAAAAAAGAAATCTTGAACTTGATGAAAAAGAAAGAGAAATTGAAAAGAGAGAAAAATATTTAGGTAAAATTAAATTCAAATACAAAATTTGAAATTAAATTTAAATATTAAATTCAAAATTAAATTCAAAATTAAATTCAATATTAAATTCAAAATTAAATTCTAAAATTAAATTCAATATTAAATTCAAAATTAAATTCAAAATTAAATTCAAAATTAAAATTAAATTCAAAATTAAATTCAAAATTAAATTTAAAATTAAAATTAAATTCAATATTAAATTCAATATTAAATTCAATATTAAATTCAAAATTAAATTCAAAATTAAATTCAAAATTAAATTCAAAATTAAAAATTAAATTCTAAAATTAAATTCTAAAATTAAATTCAAATACAAAATTCAAATTAAATTTAAAATTAAATTTAATATTAAATTTAAAATTAAATTCAATATTAAATTTAAAATTAAATTTAAATATTAAATTCAAAATTAAATTCAAAATTAAATTCAAAATTAAATTCAAATACAATATTAAATTCAAAATTCAAATACAAAATTTGAAATTAAATTCAATATTAAATTCAAATTAAATTTAAAATTAAATTCAAAATTAAATTCAAAATTCAAAATTAAAATTAAATTCAAAATTCAAATACAAAATTTGAAATTAAATTCAATATTAAATTCAAATACAAAATTCAAATACAAAATTTGAAATTAAATTCAATATTAAATTCAAATACAAAATTCAAATTAAATTTAAAATTAAATTCAAAATTAAATTCAAAATTAAAATTTGAAATAAAAGGTGAAGATCTTCATCGTCCTCATAATTGGCCAAAATGTTATCCAATATTACATCATAATATTGCTACAGATATTCCAAAAGAAAATCGAGGAATGATACGTTTAGCATATTTAGCTTGGATTTGTAAAAACAATTTTTAATTGAAAAATGAATAAATAATAATTGAATAAATAATAATTGAATAATTTAATAATTGAATAATTTAATAATTTAATAATTTAATAATTTAATAAATAATAATTGAATAAATAATTTAATAATTTAATAATTTAATAATTTAATAATTTAATAATTTAATAATTTAATAATTTAATAATTTAATAAATAATAATTGAATAAATAATAATTTAATAATTTAATAATTTAATAATTTAATAATTTAATAATTTAATAATTTAATAATTTAATAATTTAATAATTTAATAATTTAATAATTTAATAAATAATAATTTAATAAATAATAATTGAATAAATAATTATTTAATAATTAATAAATGAATAAATAATAATTGAATAAATAATAATTTAATAATTTAATAATTTAATAATTTAATAATTTAATAATTTAATAATTTAATAAGGGGGTGTTATTGGAACTTCTTGGAATTTAATTTGTGTTTTTGCAAAATTAAGTGTTGATGGTGCACCTAATAAGGGAAATGATGTTGGATTAGGATTAGCTTATTTCTTATTTTCACCTCCTTTATCTTGGATATTTTGGTATAGATTACTTTATAAAGCAACAAGGTATTTTAATTTTAAATTTAAATTTAATTTTAATTTTAATTTTAATTTTAATTTTAATTTTAATTTTAATTATAAATTTTAATTTTAATTTTAATTTTATAAATGAATATTAATTTTAATTTTAATTTTAATTTTAATTTTAATTTTAATTTTAATTTTAATTTTAATTTTAATTTTAATTTTAAATTTAATAGAAAGAATAAATCATTGAAGTTCTTTACTTTCTTTTGTACTTTCTTTTTTTGGATGCTTTTTTCTGCTGTTTTTATTATTGGTGTATCTGGAACTGGTTGTGGGTAAATTAAAATATAAATATAAAAATAATTAAAATAAAAAAAATTAAAATAAAAATTAAATTTAAAACTTTTTTAGAGGAGTAATCAATCTAGTTAAAGCATTTGATCTAAAAGCACAAACTGTTGGAATTTTAATGGTTGTCAATATGCTAATTTGGTTTGTTCAATTAATTGCAGATGTTTTTATTTTTAGATTAGTTCATAGATTTTACAGATCATCAGGTGGTAGTGCTGAAAAAGCAAAACAAGAAGCAACTGAATCTGTTGCTAAAATGACAACAGATTTCCAAAAAGAAGTTGCAAAACAACAAATAAAACAAGTTTAATTTTATCAAAAACAAACCAAAAAGAAAAAAGAAAAAAGAAAAAATTCTCATCAAAAAAGAAAAAATTCTCATCAAAAAAAAAATTAATTAATTTTATTTGGTTTGTGTAAAAAAAAATCCTTTCAAATTTCTCTTCTTCTTTTTTTTCAAAACAAATCTTTTTTTTTTTTTATAAGTTTCATTCAAAACAAAATATTTTCTTTTTTTTTTTAAAAAAGAATGAATTTATCTCAAAAATAATTTTTTTCATTTTTTTCATTTTCATTTTCATTTTCATTTTTTTATGACACTTTCAACTAAAGAAACTTTACAAATACAAAAAACAAATAATTTTGAAATTATTAAAAATATTATTAAAAAAAAAGGAATTAATTGTTTTCATGTAAAAAAAATACAAATTTTTTATATTTTTTATATTTATTAATTTTAAAAAATTTTAAAAGAAAGAAAATGTATTTTTTTTTAGTTTAAAAATCAAAATCAAACACAAACAAATTTTGTTTTTGAAAATTTAGCGAGTAAAACTTAATTTCAAAATTCAAAAATTATTTATTTATTAATTTTATTATTATAGTTAAATTTAATTCATTTTTATTGTAGAAATCCACATTTATCAGTTGAAAATTTAAAATATTTAAAGGAAAAAAATGTTAATTTTAAACAAGTTTGATTATTATTATTATTATTATTTTTTTAAATTTAAATTTTAATTTTAAATTTTTTTAAAAGTATGTAAATATCTTTTTATTATGATTTAAATCCCAAATTATTAAATTTCATTCAATTAAATTACTTTATAATTAGCCAGATCCTTTCATTTTTCTTGTTCAACAAAAAATAATCTCAATAGAATTAATTCAATTTTTTCTTGAATTAGGAAAACATTTAAATGATAAAGATGTAATTGAATCAAAAAAATCAAAAAAATTTATTTGATTTTAAATTTAAATTTAAATTTAAATTTAGACTTCTCAAGATTTACCAACTCCTTTTCATTTTTTATGCCAAAATTATTCAATTACTCCTGAAATACTTTCATTTTGTTTGAAAAATGAAGCAGATATTAATTTACAATTTGTAAAAAAATTAATTACTCTTTTTTTTGTGTTAAAAATATAACAAAAATATAACAAAAAACTTCATTTTCTTAGTATGTAATTTAATTTTAAATTTTGTATTTTAAATTTAATTTTGAATTTTAAATTTAATTTTGTATTTTAAATTTAAAAAAGAAAGTAAATATAATATTAAAATTATTCATTTTCAACAACAAAGGAAAAGGAGATTGAAATCAATTTTATAACATCTTTTATTTTTAGAGAGTAATTTTTTAATAACAAAACAAACTTTTCTTCTTAAAAAAAAAAACTCATTCTATTTTTTGTTTATTAATAGATGACTCCATTTCATGTATTATGTAAAAATCAATCAATAAATAAAGAAATGATTCAAATTTGTTTTGAAAATCAAAGCAAATATTAATGTTCTTGATGTAAAAAATAAATAAATAATAAATCAAACAAAAATTATTGAATAATTAAGAATTTAAAACAAATATTTTGATTTTCATTTTGATTTTCATTATTATTATTATTATTAGGATGTAAAAAAAAACAATTCAAAAAAAATATCCGAAATTAAATTTATATAAAAAATTTATATAAAAAAGCATGTATTTTCTATATTTTTTTATAGATTTTGATTTTGATTTATATTTTGATTTTGGATAAAGGATGTAAATTCAATAGATTTTTAAATATAAATTTTTAAATTGTTCTTGATTTTAATTTTGATTTTAATTTTGATTTTGATTTTGATTTTGATTTTGATTTTGATTTTAATTTTAATTTTAATTTTAGTGTACACCATTTATGTATTTATGTCAAAATATATTTTTAAATGAAGATATTTTGAAATTTTGTATCCAAAATAAAGCAGGAATTCATTTTAAAACAGTATTAATAAAAAAAAAGTTTATTTTCCTTTTAGTTAAATTTTAAACTTAATTCTCTTTTTTAAATTAGAGAGTAAATATTGATTAAATTGATTAAATTGATTAAATTGATTAAATTGATTAAATTGATTAAATTGATTAAATTGATTAAATTGATTAAATTGATTAAATTGATTAAATTGATTAAATTGATTTTTTTTCTTTTTTAGTTAGTAAAGTTTTTTTCTGGTTTTTGGAGAATTAAAGTGAAAAATTTAAATAATTTTTTTATAAGTTTGTAAATAATAAATAAAATATTTATATCTTTTTCTTTTGCAATTATTCATTCAAAAAGAATTTTTAGAAAGTAAAAACAAAAAGTATTTTATTAAAATTCAAATTAAATTAAAAATTAAATTCCTTGAAAATTAAAGCAAAACGCATTTCATTTTATTTGTCAAAACCGAGGAATTACATATGAAATGATTAAATATGCATTTGAAAATGAATTTCCAATTGAAGAAGATGTAAAAAAAATAAATATAAAAGAAAAAAGAATTTTATTTAACAAAAATTATCAATTAGAATCAAGTACGGTTTTTATTTGAATAGAAATGTAATGAGTATTTTTGGGCTAATAAATGGAATACAAACAAAAATGATTTGAATGAAATTCTCAGAAAAGAAGTGTTTTTCATTTTTTAGCAATGAATTCTTGTGAGAAAATTGATGAAATGGAAAAAATAGTGGATTTTTTAATTGGAAAAGGAATAGATCCAAATGTATATGATTTGAACAACAAAATGCCAAGTGATTATACACGAAATCCACTATTAAAATTAGCCTTTCAAACAGGATCATCTTTTTATGATGATTTTAAAGGAATTTTCAAAAGAAAAGAATTGACAGATTTTCAAATTTCAAAATATTTAGTTCATCGATTTTTAATTGAATATAGAACAGGAAAAAAGGCAGAAATTGCAGACCACATTCTCAAGAAATATTCGCGAGAAAACATCAAGAAATTTCTTTTATGGGTTTATAACGGAATAATGAAAAAAGAAGATCAAATTTTATTAAAACCAATTTTTGATGAATTTGGGATTGATCAACAAAATAAAAGATCCTTCAAAGAAGATATTAAGCAACTATATTATGATCAAGATGGAAAAGATTTTGTGATTGAAGTTTGTGAAAAGGAGGTGAGGGTTCATAAGTTTATTCTTGAAGCACGAAGTCAATTATTTCGGGAAATGTTCATTTTAGTTCAAGATGATTCAAACAGATCAAAAGATTTTACAGAAAAATCATTTAATGCTATTAATTTATTGATTAAGTTTCTTTATTTTGATGAAATTACCAGCAATGATTTTTTGATTAGCAAAAATAGAAAAGCAAATCAAAAGTTTTTGGAAGAATTTGATTTGAATTTTTTTCAAGATTTTTTTCAACTTAATAAGAATTCAAAACTTTTATTTTATAAAGCAAAATTTCATCAATAAAAATCAATTTAAAAAAATAAAATTTTTCTCATTTTTTTTTTTCATTTTTTTTTAATTAATAAAAATGGATGAAATTGAAAAAAGTAAAGTTGAATTTATAATTGAAAAGAAGGATACAAAACTTGGAGAAGTTATTTGTATTGTTGGAGATGCACCTGAACTTGGAGAATGGGATCCAAACAAAGCAGTATTATTAACAACAGCAACAGAAGAGTAACTTAAATTTATTTATAAAAATTATTTACAAAATTTATTTACAAATTTATTTACAAATTTTTACAAATTTATTTATAAAATTATTTACAAAAATTATTTATTTATTTAATTTATTTATTTTATTTATTTATTTATTTAAAATTTATTTATTTATAAATTTATTTATTTAAATTTATTTATTTATTTTAAAATTTATTTATTTACAAATTTATTTTAAATTATTTAAATTTATTTTAAATTTATTTAAATTTATTTATAAAAATTTATTTTAAAATTTATTTTAAATTTATTTATTTATTTTTACAAAATTTATTTTATTTTAAAAATTATTTATAAATTTATCTTAAATTTATTTAAATTTATTTGCACAAATTTATTTATAAAATTTATTTATTAAATTTATTTATTTAAATTTATCTTAAATTTATCTATAAAAATTATTTACAAATTTATTTATAAATTTATTTAAATTTATTTACAAAATTTTATAAATTTATTAAATTTATTTTATTTATTTTAAAAATTTATTTAAATTTAAATTTATATTTTAAATTTATTTATAAATTTATTTATAAATTTATTAAAAATTTATTTACAAATTTATTTACAAATTTATTTTTTATTTAAAATTATTTATTTATAAATTTATTTTAAATTTATTTAAAAATTATTTACAAATTTATTTATAAATTTTTATAAATTTATAAATTTATTTATAAATTTATTTTAAATTTTTTTTATCTTTTTTTAAATTTATTTATTTATCTTATTTAAAATTTTATTTATAAATTTATCTTAAATTTATCTTAAATTTATTTTAAATTTATTTATTAAATTTATTTTAAATTTTAAACTTATCTCTTCAAAGCTTCCCAAAATGGAAAACAAAAATACTTTTAAACAGAAATACTCTCATAGAATACAAATACATTATCAAATCAAACGAAAAACTCCTCAAATGGGAATCACTCCCAGAAAACAGAAAAATCCTACCAACAAAAGCAAAAGAAACAATAAACGATGGAACTTTTGGAAAACTTCTTGATATTCCAACAGAAAAACAATTTGTAATGGAAACTTGGCTTCAAGACAAAAATTTAATATGGATTCGATTACAAAAAAAAGAAGGCTTTGGTTATTCACAACCAATAACACTATTTCATCTGCCAAAATCATTTGATATAACCCAAGATGAAGAATATGAGATTAAATGCTATTTCAAAAACGAAAAATTCCAAGATGTTGATTTGGAATCAAAAAAAATAGCCGGAATTTTTTTATTTTCAACCGAAATTGATTTGGATCAATCATTCCACTTTTATTTTTCAGTCATCCATAAAACAAAAGGCTTAATAGGCACAGCTACTATCACTTTGGGCCAGTTATTCGACCACAAATCAGGTTATCTAACACAATGTTTGATCGATCCAGCAACATTAGTTCCAGTTGGTGAAATTTCTTTTTGTTTTATGTTGATTGATCCTGTCAAAATTCCAAAACATGATCTTTCTCAAGTTGGCAGAAATGTTTGGAAGCTTTCGGAAACAAAAGACCAGCCACTTATCGGACATCGTGGATTTGGATCAAATAAATCCCAATCTCGAATACAAGAAAATACCCTTCTTTCATTCCAAGTTGCTGCAAAGAAAGGCATTAAGTTCATTGAATTTGATGTCCAAATTACAAGAGATGGCAAGATTGTAGTTGCCCATGACTTTTATATTCCTGTTTTAATGAAGCATTGCTCTCCGTTTAATGTTTTGATTTCTCAACTTACTGAAGATGAATTTGTTGGTTTAAATAAACAAAAAAAAACTCGAAAAAAGAAGAAAGAAGAAAATCAAAATTCAAATCAAAATTCAAATCAAAATTCAAATCAAATAATAAGTCACTTTCCAAATGCCTTTCCAAATCAAACACTAAATCAAATACTAAATCAATCACCAAATCAAGACTCAACTCTAAGAAAATCAAAAACAATGACTCAAATGGTTTTTCGTGAAAAGAAAGAAAATGCAGTTCTTAAAGATTCTTATATTAATCTTAGTGAAGTTTTTCGTTCATTAGATTCAGGTGTAGGTTTTAATATTGAAGTTAAATATCCTCAATCTTCTGAAGAACTTGCAAATATTCCAGCAAAATATCCAACAAGAAATAAAGTTGTGAATAAAGTACTTAAAGTTGTTTTTAAAGAAACTCAAAGAAGTATCCAAAAAAAACTACCTATTCGCAAAGTTTTCTTTAGTTCTTTTGATCCTGAAATTTGTTTATTACTTACAGTAAAACAACCTTTTATTCCTGTTTTCTTTTTAACAGGTGATTCAGTTGAAAAAGGGACAAATCCATTAACAGAATCCTTGAAGTTTGTTTTAATATTAAAATAAATATTTAATATTTAATATTTAATATTTATTATTTAATATTTATTATTTATTATTTATTATTTAATATTTATTATTTAATATTTAATATTTAATATAATATTTAATATATAATATTTAATATTTAATATTTAATATTTAATATTTAATATTTTAATATTTAATATTTAATATTTAATATTTAATATTTATTATTTATTATTTATTATTTATTATTTATTATTTAATATTTATTATTTAATATTTAATATTTAATATAATATTTAATATATAATATTTATTATTTAATATTTATTATTTAATATTTAATATTTATTATTTAATATTTAATATTTAATATTTAATATTTTATTTATTTAATTTTAATTTTAATATTTAATATTTAATTTTAATATTTAATTTTAATATTTATTATTTAATATTTAATATTTAATATTTATTATTTAATATTTAATATTTATTATTTTATTATTTAATATTTTTTATATTTAATATTTTATATTTAATATTTAATATTTTATATTTAATATTTAATATTTAATATTTATATTTAATATTTAATATTTAATTTAATATTTAATATTTATTATTTAATATTTAATATTTATTATTTTATATTTAATATTTATTATTTATTATTTAATATTTAATATTTAATATTTAATATTTATTATTTATTATTTATATTTAATATTTATATTTAATATTTATTATTTAATATTTAATATTTATTATTTTAGTGGAGCTATTCAGTTTGCTTCTTCTCTTTCTTTAACTGGTATTGTTGGAAATTCTACTCAAATTTTAGAAGATTGGAGTGTAGTTAAAACTATTCATGATGCTGGTTTAATGTTATTAACTTGGGGTGAAGATAATAATAAACTTGAAAATGTTTTAGCTCAACACAAATATCATGTTGATGGAGTTATTGGTGATAAAGTTTCTGGTTTATGCTTAATTCAAAAAAATGAAAAACAAATTTAAAAGAAAAACAACAATAAAAACAACAACAACAACAATAAAAAAAGAATCAAAAAATATTTTTTAATTTGAATTTTTCTTGTTGAAAAAAAAAAGATGAATTTTTGATTTTGAATTTGATTTTGAATTTGAATTTGATTTTAATTTTGAATTTGAATTTAATTTTGATTTTGAATTTTGAATTTAATTTTGAATTTAAATTTAATTTTGAATTTGATTTTGAATTTGATTTTGAATTTGAATTTAATTTTGAATTTAATTTTGAATTTGATTTTGATTTTGATTTTGATTTTGAATTTGAATTTTGAATTTGAATTTAAATTTGATTTTGAATTTAAATGTTTGAAAGAATTATTTCTTTTTCTTTGATTTTGCTCCTGAACGAACATTTGTTTTAAAATGAATAATATCTCCATCTAAAACAACATAATTCTTTCCTTGTGTTTTCTTTTTACCAGAATTTTTAACTTCTAATTCTGATCCATGTTGTTTCAAATCATCATAAGCCATAACTTCTGCTGCAACAAATCCTTTTTCAAAATCTGTATGAATTGTACCAGCTGCTTTTGGTGCTTTTGTTCCATTCTAACAAAAAAAAATTGTTTAAAATAAAAGAAAGAAAATTATAATTAAAATTTATATAAATTCTGGTAAATTAATTTAAATGGAAATTACTCTAATTGTCCAACATTTAACTTCATCTTCTCCAACAGTAAAGAAATGAATTAAATCTAAAGTTGAATATCCAATCTAAATATTTAATTTTGAATATTTGATTTGAATATTTAATTTGATTTTAATTTGGATATTTTATTTAATTTTAAATATTTAATTTGAATATTTAATTTGAATATTTGAATATTTGATTTGAATATTTTATTTTGAATATTTAATTTGAATATTTGAATATTTAATTTTATTTTGAATATTTAATTTTATTTTGGATATTTGATTTGAATATTTAATTTTGAATATTTAATTTAAATATTTAATTTGAATATTTAATTTTATTTTTGAATATTTAATTTGGATATTTGATTTGAATATTTAATTTGAATATTTAATTTGAATATTTAATTTGAATATTTAATTTGAATATTTGATTTGAATATTTAATTTGAATATTTAATTTGAATATTTTATTTTGAATATTTTATTTTGAATATTTGATTTGAATATTTAATTTGATTTTTAATTTGGATATTTTTATTTAATTTTAAATATTTAATTTGAATATTTAATTTGAATATTTGAATATTTGATTTGAATATTTTATTTTGAATATTTAATTTGAATATTTGAATATTTAATTTTATTTTGAATATTTAATTTTATTTTGGATATTTGATTTGAATATTTAATTTTGAATATTTAATTTAAATATTTAATTTGAATATTTAATTTTATTTTGAATATTTAATTTGGATATTTGATTTGAATATTTAATTTGAATATTTAATTTGAATATTTAATTTGAATATTTAATTTGAATATTTGATTTGAATATTTAATTTGAATATTTAATTTAAATATTTGATTTGAATATTTTATTTTGAATATTTTAATTTTAATATTTTATTTGAATATTTTTATTTTAAATATTGTTAAATACCTTAATAATCTTCTTAAGAGCAGAAACAAAATTAGGCATTTTTTTCTGTTTCTCATCATCACTCAAAGCTGCATATTCAGCTTCAAGTTTAGCACAATATGGAATAATAGGTTCAGCTGTTCTTGAATCAACATAATCTTTAACAGGTTTTAACCATTTAGATCTTTTATTAAGATATTCTTTCTCAGACAAATTGATCAAATAAACTGTTGGTTTAGCTGTAAGTAAGAAAAGAGAATTAATATATTCAAATTCATGTTCATCCCATTTTCCAACTCTAATAGCTTGTTTTTTCTCTTCCAAAAATTCTGAAATTGTGCAAAGCATTTGCTAATTTTTGTAATTAAATATTATTTTGTAAATAAATATTATTTTGTAAATAAATATTATTTTGTATTTAAATATTATTTTGTATTTAAATATTATTTTGTAAATAAATATTATTTTGTAAATAAATATTATTTTGTAATTAAATATTATTTTGTAAATAAATATTATTTTGTAATTAAATATTATTTTGTATTTAAATATTATTTTGTAATTAAATATTATTTTGTAATTAAATATTATTTTGTAATTAAATATTATTTTGTAATTAAATATTATTTTGTAATTAAATATTATTTTGTAAATAAATATTATTTTGTAATTAAATATTATTTTGTAATTAAATATTATTTTGTAATTAAATATTATTTTGTAATTAAATATTATTTTGTATTTAAATATTATTTTTGTAATTAAATATTATTTTGTAATTAAATATTATTTTTTGTAATTAAATATTATTTTGTAATTAAATATTATTTTTGTAATTAAATATTATTTTGTAATTAAATATTATTTTGTAATTAAATATTATTTTGTAATTAAATATTATTTTGTAATTAAATATTATTTTGTAATTAAATATTATTTTGTAATTAAATATTATTTTGTAATTAAATATTATTTTGTAATTAAATATTATTTTTGTAATTAAATATTATTTTGTAATTAAATATTATTTTGTAATTAAATATTATTTTGTAAATAAATATTATTTTGTATTTAAATATTATTTTTGTATTTAAAATATTATTTTGAATTTAAATATTATTTTTGTAATTAAATATTATTTTGTAAATAAATATTATTTTGTAATTAAATATTATTTTGTATTTAAATATTATTTTATAATTAAATATTATTTTGTAATTAAATATTATTTTATATTTAAATATTATTTTGTAATTAAATATTATTTTATATTTAAATATTATTTTGTATTTAAATATTATTTTGTAATTAAATATTATTTTATAATTAAATATTATTTTGTAATTAAATATTATTTTGTAATTAAATATTATTTTGTAATTAAATATTATTTTATAATTTAAATATTATTTATAATTAAATATTATTTTATAATTAAATATTATTTTATATTTAAATATTATTTTGTATTTAAATATTATTTTATAATTAAATATTATTTTGTAATTAAATATTATTTTGTAATTTAAATATTATTTTTGTAATTAAATATTATTTTGTAATTTAAATATTATTTTGTAATTAAATATTATTTTGTAATTAAATATTATTTTGTAATTAAATATTATTTTATAATTAAATATTATTTTGTAATTAAATATTATTTTGTATTTAAATATTATTTTGGATTTAAATATTAATTTATAATTAAATATTATTTTATATTTAAATATTAATTTATATTTAAATATTATTTTGTAATTAAATATTATTTTGCATTTAAATATTATTTTGTAATTAAATATTATTTTGTAATTAAATATTATTTTGTAATTAAATATTATTTTGTAATTAAATATTATTTTATAATTAAATATTATTTTGTAATTAAATATTATTTTATAATTAAATATTATTTTGAAATTAAATATTATTTTGGATTTAAATACATATTCTTGTTTAATCCTTTTATCATTTGAATTTTCAGCATGTCTTCCAAGAGAATTTTTTTTCTTTTCAATTGTTTCTAAATCTTTAAGACGAAGTTCATCCTCAACAATTTGAATATCACGAACAGCATCCAAAGTACCTTCAACATGAGAAACAGTTTCATCACGAAATGTTCTAACAATTTGGAAAACACCATCAACTTCACGAATATGACTAAGAAAAGCATTTCCCAATCCAACATTTTTATGCGCTCCTCGAACAAGACCTGCAATATCTGTAATATTTAAATATGCTGGAATTTCTCTTGCGGGTTTATACATCTTGCATAAATCTACAAACCGTTCATCTGGTACTTCACATCTTGCTGTTGTTGGATCAATAGTACAATAAGCTATAATTGATATTTTATTAACAAATAAATTTTTTAATTTAATTTTTTAATTTAATTTTTAATTTAATTTTTTTATTCAATTTTTTTATTCAATTTTTAATTTAATTTTTTTATTCATTTTTACGAAAGTTTTCTGTTGGTACTTGCATCTTCGTTAATGTATTAAATGTAAGTGACTTCCCAACATTCGCTAAACCTACTAATCCCATTTTTAAATTTCCGGAAACTCTTCCAAATAAATTTCGTGGAATTTCTTTTGGATCTTTTTTTTCCATTCAACAACTAAAATTCTATTTTATATTTCAATAAAAATGAAAAATGAAAAATGAAAAATGAAAAAATTAAAAAAAATTTTATTTTCCATTTTCAAGAAAACGAATATTTTTGAAAGAAAAAGAAAGAAAGAGAAAGAAAGAAAGAGAAAAGGAGTTTAAATAAAGAAATGAAGATAAAAAAAACTCTATTAAGTTCTTGATAAAATAAGGAATGTAATTGATAGAACCAACAAAAGATAGGAAGCAGATAAAAATAAGAAGTTTCGTTTTCCACGAATTTCTTTGAAGTACAAAATACTCCAAATTGAAGTGATAAAAATAGGGCCAACAACAACAATTGGGTAACCAACAACAAATCCCAATTTTGCAGTTGAAATGACCCAAGATGCGCAAGCAATTGCCCAGAAAATACCTGAAATGAAGCTTGGGAAGAAAACGGACATTGGATAAATTGGTTTTGAAAGGATTGAGTAAATGACCATTACAATTGTACTTGAGAAAAATATTCCTGTGAATTGTGAGAATATAAAATCAAAAAGACCCGCTGAAGGATGTTGGTTAGTCCAAATTTTCATTGGGACTAAATTCACTCCGTATAAAAGTCCTATGAATGTTGCAAGTCCTACTCCAAGAATGTGCTTTGTTTTTTTGTCCAATCTTCGGATTGAAAGAAGAATTCTATTCTCGTTACTTTTTCGAATTCTTTCTTCTACTTGAAGTAAAAATGGTGTTCTTTCGCTCGGATTAATTGTGTTTTCGGTGTTTTGATTTTCTGAGTCTGTTTGATTTTCGATAATTATTTCTTTATTTTCTTGATTTTCGTTTTCTTGATTATTTTGTTTATCTATTTTTTCGAAAGTTTTGTTTTTGTTGAGATTTGGTTTTATAAAGAAAAATGTAATTAAAGTTCCAATTCCAAAGATTATTCCAAATGCACTTAGAGGTTGTGATTTTATTGATTCTTTTGGAACACCAAACCAGCCAAATCTTCCAACAAAATATCTTTTTTTTGATATAAAATTAATTATAAAATTAATTATAAAATTATTTATAAAATTATTTATAAAATTAATTATAAAATTAATTATAAAATTAATTATAAAATTATATATAAAATTATATATAAAATTAAATATAAAATTAAATATAAAATTATTTATAAAATTATTTATAAAATTATTTATAAAATTATATATAAAATTATTTATTAAATTAAATATAAAATTATTTTATAAAATTATTTATAAAATTATTTATTAAAATTATTTATTAAATTATTTATTAAATTATTTATTAAATTATTTATAAAATTATTTATTAAATTAAATATAAAATTATTTAAATTATTTATAAAATTATTTATAAAATTATTTTATAAAAATTATTTATAAAATTATTTATAAAATTTAATATAAAATTAAATATAAAATTAAATATAAAATTATTTATTAAATTATTTATTAAATTATTTATAAAATTATTTATAAAATTAATTATAAAATTATTTATAAAATTATATAAAATTATTTATAAAATTATTTATAAAATTATTTATAAAATTATTTATAAAATTATTTATAAAATTATTTATAAAATTATATATAAAATTAAATATAAAATTATTTATAAAATTATTTATAAAATTATTTATTAAATTATTTATAAAATTAATAAATTATTTATAAAATTATTTATTAAATTATTTAAAAATTATTTATTAAAAAATTATTTATAAAATTATTTATAAAAATTATTTATAAAATTATTTTATAAAATTATTTATAAAAATTATTTATAAAATTATTTATAAAATTATTTATAAAATTAATTATTAAATTATTTATAAAATTATTTATAAAATTATTTATAAAAATTATTAAATAAAAATTTATTAAATTATATAAAATTATTTTATAAAATTATTTATAAAATTATTTATAAAATTATTTATAAAAATTATTTATAAAATTATTTATAAAATTATTTAAAAAATAAAAATTTATAAAAATTATTTATAAAATTATTTATAAAATTATTTATAAAATTAAATATAAAATTATTTATAAAATTATTTATAAAATTATTTATAAAATTATTTATAAAATTATTTATAAAAATTTAAATATAAAATTATATATAAAATTATTTTATAAAAATTATTTATAAAATTATTTATAAAATTAATTTATTTATAAAATTATTTATAAAATTAAATATAAAATTATTTATAAAATTATTTATAAAAAATTTATAAAATTATTTATAAAATTATTTATAAAATATAATTATAAAATTATTTATAAAATTATTTATAAAATTATTTATAAAATTAAATATAAAATTATTTATAAAATTATATATAAAATTAAATATAAAATTATAAAATTATAAAAAATTATTTATAAAAATTAAATTTATAAAAATTATTTATAAAATTATTTTAAAAAATATTTATAAAATTATTTATAAAATTATTTATTAAAATTTATATAAAATTATTTATAAAATTATTTATAAAATTATTTATAAAAATTATTTATAAAATTATTTATAAAATTAAATTATAAAATTATTTATAAAATTATTATAAAAATTAATTATTAAATTATTTATAAAATTAATTATAAAATTAATTATAAAATTATTTATAAAATTATTTATAAAATTATTTATAAAATTATTTATAAAATTATTTATAAAATTATTTATAAAATTATTTATAAAAATTATTTATAAAATTATATAAAATTATTTATAAAATTATTTAAAAATTATTTATAAAATTATTTATAAAATTTATAAAATTATTTATAAAATTAAATATAAAATTATTTTATAAAATTATATAAAAATTATTTATAAAATTATTTATAAAATTATTTATAAAATTAATTATAAAATTATTTATAAAATTAAATATAAAATTATTTTATTTTATAAAATTAAATATAAAATTATTTATAAAATTAAATATAAAATTATTTATAAAATTTAATATAAAAATTATTTATAAAATTTAAAAATAAAATTTATAAAATTGTTTATAAAATTATTTATAAAATTATTTATAAAATTATTTTAAAATTATTTATAAAATTAATTATAAAATTATTTATAAAATTATTTATAAAATTATATATAAAATTATATAGCAAAATTATTTATAAAATTATTTATAAAATTATTTATTAAATTATTTATTAAATTATTTATTAAATTATTTATTAAATTATTTATAAAAATTATTTATATAAAATTATTTATAAAATTATTTATAAAATTAATTATAAAATTATTTTATAAAAATTATTTATTAAATTATTTATAAAATTAAATATAAAATTATTTATAAAATTATTTATAAAATTAAATATAAAAAATTATTAATAAAATTATTTATAAAATTATTTATAAAATTAATTATAAAATTATTTATAAAATTAATTATAAAATTATTTATAAAATTTAATATAAAATTAAATATAAAATTATTTATAAAATTATATATAAAATTATTTATAAAATTATTTATAAAATTATTTATAAAATTATTTATAAAATTATTTATAAAATTATTTATTAAATTATTTATAAAAATTATTTATAAAATTATTTATAAAATTATTTATAAAATTATTTATAAAATTATTTATAAAATTATTTATAAAATTATATATAAAATTAATTATAAAATTATTTATAAAATTAAATATAAAATTATTTATAAAATTATTTATAAAATTATTTATAAAATTAAATATAAAATTAATTATAAAATTATTTATAAAATTATTTATAAAATTGTTTATAAAATTATTTATAAAATTTATTTATAAAATTAATTATAAAATTAAATATAAAATTATTTATAAAATTATTTATAAAATTATTTATAAAATTAATTATAAAATTATTTATAAAATTATATATAAAATTATTTATAAAATTATTTATAAAATTATTTAATAAAATTAAATATAAAATTATTTATTAAATTATTTATAAAATTATTTATAAAATTAAATATAAAATTATTTATTAAATTATTTATAAAATTATATATAAAATTAAATATAAAATTATTTATAAAATTATTTATAAAATTATTTATAAAATTATTTATAAAATTATTTTAAAATTATTTATAAAATTAAATATAAAATTATTTATAAAATTAAATATAAAATTATTTATAAAATTTAATATAAAATTATTTATAAAATTAAATATAAAATTAAATATAAAATTGTTTATAAAATTATTTATAAAATTATTTATAAAATTATTTTAAAATTATTTATAAAATTAAATATAAAATTGAAGCAAACCCCATTAATAAATTGCCACCACTCCAAAATAAAAAACCAACACCTAAACCAACAAGTTCAAAAATAATAGGGACACATAAATTACCAATAGTCCAAAACATACCACCAAGTAAACCAGAAGGAACAAAAGTAAAACTAGAAGATAAAAATAAAGAAATAATACCAACAAATTCAATTCCAGAACACATAAACCATTGGAAAATTATTCCATCTCCTAATTTGTCCTGAATTCTATTTACTGGAACATAATTTGTACCAAAAAATAAAGCAGCAATAAAAGAAGATAAATATCCTATTGCAGCATCGTTCATTTAAGTTGTTTAATAAAAAAGAAATTTAAGAAGAAAAAAAAGGGAAGAAAATGAAAAAATTTTTTTTTATTTTTTTTATTTTTTTTAATTAAAAGGAGAAAAATTTATTTTTTTTTCATTTTTTTTTTTCATTTTTTTTTTCATTTTTTATTTTGATTTTTATGGGAGGTGGTCAATCAAAAGAACTTAAAAAAAAATTAAAGGTAAAAATACAATTATCAAAAAATAATTTTTCAATTAAAAAAATTAATTAAATTTTTAATTGAAAAATTTTTTTTTTATTTAATTTCTAATTATTTTTTTTGCTTTTTTTTATTTTATAAAATTTTTAATTAATTTAAATTAATTGATTTTATTTTGGATCTCCCCAATTTTTTGGTATTATTTACCTGTCCAATTATTACCAAATTTGATCATTAAATTTTTTTTTTATAAAATGAAAAATTAAACAATCGAAAAAATACAAAAAGATTGCTAAAGAAAGCAATGAACTTGATTTATCAAATAGCAAACTAAAAGAAATTCCTGATCAAATATTTGAATTAACAACATTAAAAATTTTGAAATTAGATTCAAATGAAATTACAAAAATACCCGAAAAGATTAAAAAACTTGAATCTTTAGAAGATTTAAGAATTTCTAGTAACAAAATCACTGAAATTGAAGGATTATCACAACTTTCCAATTTGCACACAATATTTCTATCCAAAAATCCGTTGGGAAAAATTCCAAAAGATATTCTTGCTTGCAAATCTTTGAATTCGCTTGATCTTACTGATACTGGATTAACTGAAATTCCATCTGAAATTAAAAATTTAGTTGAATTGAAAAAATTGGATTTAAAAAATAATAAGTTGAAATATCTTCCTATTGAAATTGGTACTCTCAGTAATTTGAGATTGATGACTTTTGAGGATAATCCCTTGGTTTATCCTCCAAATGAAGTTACTCGTGGTGGTTTTGCTTCTACAAAAGATTATTTAAAAGGTTTTTATTTTTTTATTTTTATCTTTTATTTATTTTAATTTTTCAATTTTATCAAAAAAAAAGCTGAATTTGAGAAAGATCCAACTGAAAGAGTTTTTACAAAGGTATTGGAACAAATTAAACAAGAAGCACCAAAAGATGAAACAACAAAAGATGAAAAACCAAAAGATGAAACAACAAAAGATGAAAAACCAAAAGATGAAACAACAAAAGATGAAACAAAAGAAAAACCAAAAGATGAAAAACCAAAAGATGAAGTTAAAGAAAAACCAAAAGATGAAACAAAAGAAAAACCAAAAGATGAAACAAAAGAAAAACCAAAAGATGAAGTTAAAGAAAAACCAAAAGATGAAACAAAAGAAAAACCAAAAGATGAAAAAAAAAAAAAAATTAAAGAAAAACCAAAAGATGAAAAACCAAAAGATGAAATTAAAGAAAAACCAAAAGATGAAACAAAAGAAAAACCAAAAGATGAAAAACCAAAAGAAAAACCAAAAGATGAAACAAAAGAAAAACCAAAAGATGAAAAAAAAATAAAAAAAGATGAAACAAAAGAAAAATATAAAGATGAAGAAAGATGAAGTTAAAGATGAAGTAAAAGATAAAAAAAAATTTAAATAAAGATGAAGTTAAAAGATGAAGTTAAAGATGAAGATAAAATATTTAAGTTAAAAGATTTAAATAAAAGATGAAATAAATAAAAAAAAAAAAAAAAAAAGAAATTAAAAAAAAATTAAAAAAATAAAAACAAAAGATTTAGTTAAAAAAAGATTTAAAATAAAGATGAAAAAAAAATGAAGATTAAAGATGAAAAAAATAAGATTAAAAATTTAAAAAATAAAATAAAAGATGAAGTAAAGATTTAAAGAAAAAGATTTAAAAAGAAGTTAAAGATTTATAAAAAAAAGATTTAATAAAGATTTAAAATAAAGATTTAAAAAAAAAGATTTAATAAAAAAAAAAAAATGAAAAGATTAAAATAAAAAGAAAGAAAAGATTAAAAGAAAAAAAGAAATAAAAATGAAAAAAGATTAAAAAAAAATTAAAATAAAATTAAAATAAAGATAAAAGATAAAAAAAAATTTAAAATTAAAGATTTAAAAAAAAATAAAGCTAAAAGACGAAAATAAAAATTTAAATAAAAGATGAAGCTAAAAGATTTAGCTTTAAAAAAGATTTAGCTTAAAAGATGAAGTAAAAAGATGAAAAAAGAAAATGATAAAAAGATAAATAAAAGATGAAAATAAAAGATGAAGTAAAAATGAAGTTAAAGATGAAGTAAAAGATGAAGTAAAAGATGAAGTTAAAGATGAAGTAAAAGATGAAGTTAAAGATGAAGTAAAAGATGAAGTAAAAGATGAAGTAAAAGATGAAGTTAAAGATGAAGTAAAAGATGAAGTTAAAGATGAAGTAAAAGATGAAGTTAAAGATGAAGTAAAAGATGAAGTTAAAGATGAAGTTAAAGATGAAGTAAAAGATGAAGTTAAAGATGAATTAAAAGATGAAGTAAAAGATGAAGTTAAAGATGAAGTTAAAGATGAAACAGAAAATATCTAATTCATTTTTCTTTCATTTCTTCAACAAACAAAACAATAATAATCAAAAGAAAAAAAAAGAAAATCTTTATTATTTTTGTTTTGAAATTTTAATTTAATTTAATTTACAAAAACTTAATTAATTCATTCATAAAAAAAAATCAAATTAAATTGAGAAGGAAAACTAAAGAAAAAGAAAAAGAAAAAACCTTCTCAATATGATCTCATCTCCAAACATTCACAACTCCATCTTGACTTGAAGAAATAATCATTGGAACAGGATATTCAAGAATTTGAATATCTGTAATAGCACCTTTATGAGATCTTCTATTATTTAATCTATGAGAATGATTAGAACCAATAAAATATAAAGGACTCACATCTGGTTTTGAAACTAAATATTCTGAAAAAATTTCAACTCCTTCAATTGATTTTTTTGTATATTGAATTTTTGTATCTTTTGGACTATCTTGTCCAGAAATAATAAATGAGTTTTCTGCTTTATTTGTATCCCAATATCTAAGACGAGAATCTTGACCGCCAGTGAGAAGAAAAGAATGTTTATTTGAACAATAAATCGCTCTAATTGAATTATCTTTTTTAATTTTAAATTTAATTTTAATTTTAATTTTAATTTTAATTTTATAAATGAATTTTAATTTTAATTTTAATTTTAATTTTAATTTTAATTTTAATTTTAATTTTAATTTTAATTTTAATTTTAATTTTAATTTTAATTTTAATTTTAATTTTAATTAATTTGAATTTTAATTTTAATTTTAATTTTAATTTTAATTAATTTGGATTTTGATTTTGATTTTAATTTTATAAATGAATTTGAATTTTAATTTTAATTTTAATAAATTACTTTGCTTTTGTTTAACACTAGGAATATCAGAATTTAAAATCGAATAATCATTAATTTCATTAGAAAGTAATAATGTATCTATATTTTGTTGTTTATATAAATTCGAATTGGATGGAGATTTAAAATATTCACCAAAAGACTTAGAAGTATCACTCTCAGAATCAACAACTCGAAAAACTTGGCGACATTTTGCATTTTTCACATCCCAAATACTCATTTCATTTGCAGAAGAAGAGGAAGTAATGATCCACATTTTTTTCTGAGTTCCAGGATAATTTTGCAAAGTGAGAATGGGTTGTCTTGAAGGATGAGTCCAAGTCTGAAACGGAATCAAAAAGCGAAGATCAAAGCATTGAATGACACCACCAAACGTGCCGATTGCGGACCAATTAGATTTGGGTTCTGACATCAAGGCAGTAACAACGCCGAATTCTTTGTTCATCTCAAATTTCAAAACTTCTTCATCGCATCTTAAGTCATGAACATGACAGATACCTGATTGTGTCAAGTAAATGAAAGAAAATCCAAATTCTCCTCCAAAATTTTGAATATCAACAATTGATCCTTCGTGAGGCGAAATAATCTTAAAGGGGAAATACGCCATATTTTGCATAGATTGTTCGTTGAGAGTTAAAGAGGGTTTACTCAGTTTGACAGGGCTTGATATTGAGCCTGATATTGAGCTTGTCAGCATTGATGATCTTCTTTTCTCGCTGATTTTTTGGTTTTTGGAAATGTTTTTCATTTTCTTGCGCTTTCTGTCTCGACTTGATTTGTAGTCATAAGAATCAATCTCATCAACTCTGAACAAATGGATTGTGCCATCACTTGATCCTGAAATGATTGTGTGTGTGTTTGGCAAAATAGTAAGTGAAGTGATTTTTCCTTTCTGAAATGAATATGTTTTTGCTGATTTTGTAAGTTGATTTTTTTGCAGATTTTCAGTGAGCCATATTTTCACAGTTTCGTCATCAGATGCTGTTGCAAAGAAAAGATTATCTGGTGATATTGCGATTTTATTGACTGATTTTGTGTGTTCTGATAAATGTGCAATTTGTAATCCTTTAGGAACCCAAGTGTTTATGTTTTGGCCTAAGAAAAAATTTGGTGGATATTTCCCTGTTTTCTGCTGGATTCTGCCCAGTTTTTCATAAGGAACTGGCATGTTTTTCTTGAATATTTTTGCGCCTTGTTTGCCAATCTCGTATTGAGCGTTCGGGTCAAAATTTGTCCGAATTTCATTGGCAATTTTGAAATTGGAATTTTCAATAAAACTCATTTCGTTTGTTTTCTCTTTTGCTTTCTCTTGTTCTTTTTCGAGTTCGAGTGTTTTTTCCTGGTTGTTTGGGTTCTCTTGCATTTCTGTTTTTTGTTCTTGTTCTTCTTTTGATTTTTCCTTTTTGTTTTCTTCTGCTTCACTGTAAATTTTTTCAATTAGATTTTCAGTGTAATTTTTGATTTGGAAAATTGGTTCTTGATTTTCAGTTATTTTGACAGGAGTTGAAGATTCAGAATAAAATCCAAAAAGGGATAACTGGGAGAGTAAATATTGTTCGTTTTGATATTCCTGTTGAGCCGAAAGCCGTGATTTATGTTTTGGAGGCGAGTGTTGTAGTGTTAGTCTGTGTGAATCCATGGGTGATTGAGGATATGAAATTGGAAGTCCCGCTTTTCGTTTTGCTATCAATTCTTTCCGTGATTTTTCTTGTTTTTGTTTTCCATGAAATTTCCGATCCTTTTCATAACTTGTTGTTACTCCTGCAAAAGCAGTGTTGGATCTCTTCAGTTCGTTTATTTGAACTTCTTCTCCTGAATATGTTTTTTTGTGCGCATTTTGTGATTTTGTTGGTTTTTCGTGGTTTTCTGATTGCAGATCAAATGAATTTTCCTCATATTTAAATCCTCGATAATTTGGCACATCTTGTGGTATTTCAATCTCAAACATTTTGTCTTTAAATTCCTGGTTCAAATTTGGTTTTCTTTTTCCAAGAAATTGTATTTTTTTAGGTGTTTTTTGTCCAATTTCTGGATTTATATCTAAAAGGGATGCTATTTTTGATTTCAATTCGTTTTTGGATTTTTCAAATATATCAAATTGATTTTCTTGAGTCAAGTTTTCATTCAACTGATTTTTTTCTAAATTTCCAGAATCTTTTGTGTCTGAATTATTTGATTTTTGTTGTTTTTTGTTCAGCTTTTTTTGCTCTTTATCGAATTTGATTTCTGGTAAATATTGTAATGTATACAAAATGTGTCTAAATTTGTGTTCATCTTTTTCATCATCATTTCTATTGTTTTTATCATTTTTATTTTTTTTGTTTTTTTGGTCATTTGTTTTCTCATTCAAAATTGGTTGTGATTCTCTTAAATTCCCAATCATTCCAAAAATTTCTCTTCTTCTTTGAGGATTTTGTGAAGCTTTCAGAATAAAAGATTTCAAACTCAAAATTTTCTTTTGTTCTTCATATGCTCTTTGCAAAAGTAAATTTTCAATGGAATCATTTCTGAAAAAAGAATCTTTTGGATGAATATGTGATTGATCAGAAACCTGGACTTCCTCAAGTTGTAATTTCAATAACTCATCATTTTCAGCATTTTTTAAATAGACTGAACGTTTTTGGTCAGCCTCTTGCTTGTTCTCAATCATCAACGCTTCAAACTCCATTTGGCGCAGATTGAGGCCTTTGCTTCGGTGTGTTTCCTCAATAACTCTTTCGTATAATTGTCTTGAAACTTGTGTTTTTAAAACGGACAAAATACTTGTCTCGTCAAAATCCAGAAGAGGGAATTCCAAAAAAGGTTCCAATTTGGGGGTTATAAGTAAATGAAACTTGGGCAATCCAAGATGCTTAGCAATAGAGGAGCAAAGAGTGACTGCTGAGTTTTTGATCCATATGTTTGGATGAACGAGAAGAGGCATTGCTTTGTCTGAAACTTTTTGGAGATCCAAATCGTTTAGCAAACCCAATATTACAAACACGGCAAGTAAATGAACGGTTTTTTCGACAACAAATTCCTCAGGATCTGTTAGAAATTCAATCACACAAGGAAGAATGATATTCTTCACTGTTTTTGTTACTAAAAAGGGAAGCAAATCAAGGATGTGATCGAAAAATTCATTGCGTAATTGCCAATCTTTGTCGTTGAGAAATGTAATAAGCAACGGCAATAAAGTGTCGTTGGAAATTTCTGTCCCGAAAAAAACACCGAGTTCCGTTATGTTTTTCACAAGTACTCGCTTTACATTTTGGCTTTCATCATCGAAAAGCTTGAATAATTGCGCTGAGAATTGACTCCGCAGAAAATCCAATTGTTCTGTATATGTTCCTCCATATTCCTGGTATGTTTCGTGATCGATTGAAAACGAACGCTCAACTTCTATCATTTTTATAGGCTTTTTAGTGCTGTTGTTTTCTTGTTTGTTTTCATTGAGATTTTCTGATTTGATATTTGGCTCATTTTCTTGCTGAATATTTTGCGCATTTCTGTCTGTTTGTTTCGACTTCAAAAACCTTTTTTCTTTTTGTTTTTCAGTTAATTTATATGAGAAATCCAAAAATTTTTTGGCAATCAAAGCAAGTCTTGAAATGATTTTTGCATAAGTCATTCTGACAAACAAATCTGGATCTAGTGTCATTCTATTCAAAGCAGGGATAATATATTCAGGAAAAAGTTGGTAATCCGAACTTAAAATTTCACTCATACTTTCCAGTATTTCTATAATTGTTTGGATTGCTGTTGCGCGCACTCTTGCATTGATATCATTAAGCATACTCAATAAATACGGAATGATTCTATCTGTTTTGATTTGATCATTCACATTTCGACTGATTTTCTTCAGCAAATCAAGACCCATTATTTTGGTTTGTGGTCTGTAACAATTTCGAATAGAAGTCGAAATTATGTTCAAAATCAAAAGAAATCCTTCGTGATAATTCCTGTTGCTCGCCTTGATTTTCTTCTTTTGATCGTGTATTTGATATGTTGATTGCAGTGCTAAAAGTAATGATTGCTTGTTTCCTAATAATTGTGTTGATTCGTACATTTTTTTGTGGCATCGACAACTTTCTAGCAAGCTAATATTTTTATTTTTTGTATTTTTTGTATTTTTTGCTTGTATTTCAACATTTTCTTTATTTTTTCTATCAAAATTTCCTCCATTTCTTGCCATTGATTTTTCTGAAAAAAATTTCGCTGTTTTGAGTAGTTTTTTTGTTTGTTTGGAGGTTTTTGGAAGGAAATTCAAGTATGTTTGTTCTTCCTTAATTATATTTGTGTAAATTGTTTCGTTGATTTCTTCTTCTTTTTTCCAGATGACTTGTTCTGAATGATCTTCTTTCTTTCGTTTATTCTCCTTGTCTTTATTCATTATAAACGACGAAATTGATTCAAACATCCCATGAATTTTTTCAATTTTTTGATCTGGAAGAAGAAATAGAAGGTTTTTCATCAATGAATACATGTATTTAAAATAACTTGGAAATAAAGTGTCTTTATAAAGTTGTAAATATTCTTCTGGTTTTTTGCGATTTTTTGGATCAATTGATATTGCGCTAAGAATCAAATTGCGGACATTCTCATCAGTAATTGATTCTATTTTTTGAGAAGGATCAAATTCACCTTTTTTATAACTAAGAAGTTCTGATAAATGGAACAATGGAGTTCCATCTAAGAATAGTTCTGCGATAATGCAGCCAAGAGAAAAAATATCGTGGTTTATATCTATTTTTGTGATATTATTTTTATGTTTTTCATTTTCATTTTGGGTATAAAAGCGTTCTGGTGCGATATAGCAAGTTCTTCTTCCTGATATATCAAAGAAATATGAGAAATCTGCTGGATTATCCTAATTTATTTAATTTATATTTATATTTATATTTATATTTATATTTATATTTATATTTATATTTATTTATAATTTATATTTATATTTATATTTATATTTAATTTATAATTATATTTATATTTATATTTATTTATAATTTATACATGTGGAAGAAATGTTGGTTTGAATGATGCTAAATCTGTGATATAAACCCACATAAACGATGTTATTAATATATTTTCGGGTTTAAGATCTCCATGATTTAAATCAATTGATCGAGCATCTTTTAAAGAATTAAGAAGTTGATATGTAATCCATTTTTTTTCTAGATTTGATAAAAAGGGACGAGTACTAAATCCAAATTATAAATATTAAATTAAATATAAAATTAAATATAAAATTAATTATAAAATTAATTATAAAATTATTTATAAAATTATTTATAAAATTAATTATAAAATTATTTATAAAATTATTTATAAAATTATTTATAAAATTATTTATAAAATTATATATAAAATTATTTATAAAATTATTTATAAAATTATTTATAAAATTTAATATTAAATTATTTATAAAATTATTTATAAAATTATTTATAAAATTTAATATTAAATTATTTATAAAATTATTTATAAAATTATTTATAAAATTATTTATAAAATTATTTATAAAATTATTTATAAAATTATTTATAAAATTAAATATAAAATTATTTATAAAATTATTTATAAAATTAAATATAAAATTAAAAATAAAAAAATTAAAAAATTATAAAAAATTAAATATAAAATTAAATATAAAATTAATTATAAAATTATTTATATATAAAATTATTTATAAAATTATTTATTAAATTAATTATAAAATTATTTATAAAATTATTTATAAAATTATTTATAAAATTATTTATAAAATTATTTATAAAATTAAATATAAAATTAATTATAAAATTAATTATAAAATTATTTATTAAATTAAATATAAAATTATTTATAAAATTATTTATAAAATTATTTATAAAATTATTTATTAAATTATTTATTAAATTATTTATTAAATTAAATATAAAATTATTTATAAAATTATTTATAAAATTAATTATAAAATTATTTATTAAATTAATTATTAAATTATTTATTAAATTATTTATAAAATTATTTATTAAATTATTAATTAAATTAATTATAAAATTAATTATAAAATTAACCTTAATCGATCACGCATATTAGAAAATAAATAAGGTCTAATTAAATATCCAGCTCTTCTAGTTTCAACAAACTTATCAAATGGTAAAATATTTGAAATTTCAAGAGATTCGACACTTGACTTAATAATTTCCAAATGATTACGATATTTTTCATAACTTGGTGGTGATTTTGGATATTTGGGGAAAATTTTAACATAAACTGTTCCTGTGTTTTCATTCGCCATTTTCATTGTTTTAAACAATCTACAACTTTTCATTGTTTCAATTATTGTATATCCTTCTAATTCATGAAGGTAATTCCAATCACTTATTGAATCTAATTGATTCCCCATTATTTTTAATAAAAGAAAAAAAAATTCAAACGAAATAAAATTTTGTTTTGTTTTTTAAAAATAGTTATGAGAAAAAATGGAAGGAAAAAAAATGAAAACAAAAAAAACAAAAATTTTTTTTTTCATTTTTTTTTTCATTTATTTTTCTTTTATTATTAAAAAAAAATAAAATGCAACCCCAACAAAAACCTACACCAGAAGATATTGGTATTGAATTTTTAAATCATTATTATTCTCAACTATCATCAAATCCTGAAGAAATAATAAATTTTTATGATAAAGAATGCAGTTTTTCACACGGAAAAGATGGAAAAAAAAGCAAAAATAAAACATATGAAGTATAAATTAAATTAAATCTAAATAAATTAAATAAAATTAAAATAAATTAAATTAAATTAAATTAAATCTAAATTAAATCTAATTAAATTAAATCTAATTAAATTAAATTAAATTAAATTAGGATTTAAAAGCAATGTTCAATGAAGAAAAGTATAAAGATTGCAAAACACATGTAATTGATGCGACTTATCAAGAAATTAAAGGAAATTATATTCTTATTCATGCTATTGGCAATACAACTATGAAAAACAATAATTCTTATAAATTTGCACGAACTTTCGTTCTTTTTCAAATTTCAAGCTCATTTTACATCATAAATGATATTCTAAGATATTTGGATAACGTTCAAAAACAGACTCAACAAACATCCCCACAAATACAACCTCAACAAACAAACAAAATTCAGCAAAATCACCAGCAAGAAGCCTATGATCTTGTTGATTTGGAAAAAAGTTTCAAAAATCAAACATTTAATGAAAAAATTCAACCAAAAAAACAAGTTGAAAAAAACAATCAAAATTTCACTTCAAAAATGACTTATTCTCAACATAATTCAGTTGCTCAGCAGGAAAAATCCGAAAGTGAATCAGACGAAAGCAACGAAAACAACCAAGATGAAAACGAGCAATCCGACGAGCAAGATGATGAACAAGATGACGAACAAAATGAGGATCAAGATGAGGATCAAGACGATGAGCAAAATATACAAAATGAGAACCAACATCAAGAACATCAAGAAAAACGAGGCATTCCTCAATATCACAACCAGAACTATTACCACCAGCAATATCGCAATCAGCAATACCCTCAATTTCAACAAAATCAAGGATTATATAATGAAAAATATCAAAATCAACAAAGAAGACCTTATAAAAATCATTCCAGATACCAAAATTTCCATCATTCAAATTTCCAACAGCACCATAACTGGGATTCTAGACAGCAACAAAACTTCGATACAAACTGGAGAAACACTGATAGATCTTATCAAAAAAATCGTCAGTCTCAAAAAAATTACAGAGTTTTGGGAATAATTGAAAAACTAAAAAGAAACGATTTGATGGAAATTTTCCAAGAATTCGGTGAAATTTCTGTTTTGACTATTGATTATGAAAGAAAGTCTGCTGATATTGCTGTAAAAAAACCTAACAGTGAAAAACCAATTCCTTCAGTTTTAGAAAAGAGGGGTTTAACTCTTACTATTAAAGAATTATCAAATATTCAAAAGAGAAACAAATACTCATTTTTTTCTTCAAAAAGAAAATGATTTCAATTTTAAATTTGATTTCCAATTTTAAATTCTTTTTTAAATTTCAAATTTTAAATTCCATTTTTTTTCTTTTTCCAAAATAAAATTCATTCATAAACTTCATTTAATTTCTTTTTTTATTTTTATTTTTTATTTATTATTATTATTACGATAAAAGAATACTTATCATATTAGAATTTAACCAATTCTATTTTTCATTTTGATTTAATAAATGCTTTGATACTTTTTTGATAATTTTGAAGAAAAAAAAAAAAGCAAAAGAATTCAGAAAAAAAAAGAGTAAAAAAAAATCAAAAATCAAAAATCAAAAATCATTTAGTTGTCTGATTGTCCGCAAGCAAAACATTTTGCAAAAGCTCCTCTTGTTTTTTTCTTAATTTTACTTTGAAGTAATTGTTTAATTTCTTCTTCTTCTGCCAAATCAAGTGCAGTATTTCCCTAATAATAAAAATAATAATAAAAATAAAATTTTTTTACTTCTTCTAAAATAATTTTAATTTACATCCTTTTTTTATTTTAAAAATTAAAAATTAAAAATTAAAAATTTAAAATTATTTTGATTTACTGAATTTGTTTTATCAACAGAAGCATTTGCTTTAATAAGTTCTCTAACAAAAGGAACTAATCCAATTTCGCAAGCAAGCATTAAAGCAGTATCTCCCTTTTAAACAAATAATTAATTAAATTTTTTATTTAATTACATTCCAAAATTCAATTAAAATATTTTTTTTTACATACTATTTTATATTTAAAAATTAGTAAATCATTTGATTTATTTTGATTTATTTTGATTTACTTTATCTTGAACATCAACAAGAACATTTCTTGCTAACAATTCTTTAACTACGTCCAAATGTCTATTACTCACTGCATATTGAAGAGCAGTATCACCCTTTTTGAATTTAATCAATAGAACTTAGTTTAAATTATATTGATATTTAATTTAATTTAATTTTAATTTTAAATTACATTCTAAAAAATTATAAATAAATAATTAAAATACGAATTAATATCAAAAAAAAATTTACTTTCTAAAATTAAAATTATTTAAAAAATAAGTATATTAAATAAATAAAGAAATGATAAAATTATTTTTATTTATTTATTTACAGAATCTGCATGGTTAACATCTGCACCAGCATTAAGAAGTTCTCTAACAATTTCTAAATGACCTTCTTGGCAAGCAATTAACAAAGGAGTTGCTCCCTTAAAAAAAATAATTAATCGATTATTAAATTATTTAATCAATTTTCTCAATAATAAAAATAATATTAATTACATTCTAAATTAATATAAAATAAATTAATATAAAATTAAAATTTTTTTTAATTAATATAATTCAAACAGAATTAGTAAGATCAATAGATGCTTTTTTTTTGATTAATTCTTTCACAATTTCCTGGTGTCCTTCTTGACTTGCAATATATAATGCAGTTGCACCCTGAATAATAAATTGATATATATAAAATAAGTTATTTAATATATTTTCTTCTTTATGATTTAAAAAGAAAAAGAAATACATTCTAAAAAATTAAATAAAAAAAAAAGAATTTAAATTTAAATTTAAATTTAAATTTAAATGATGAAATTTTTTTTAGTTTTGTTTTTTACTTTGTTTTGGTGATTCACATTTGCGTGATTTTCAAGAAGCAATCTTACAACATCTTCATGTCCTTCTTGTGTTGCAACAAGGAGTGGATTCCATCTCTATAATAATGAAAGCTTATTAAATAAAGAAAAAAAAAATTTTATTATTAAAGCAAATATCGATTACATCCTAATAAAAATAAATTTAATTTCCAATTTTTATTTTAATTTTAAATTTTTATTTTAAATTTGTTTTTAAATTTAATTTCCAATTTAATTTTAAATTCGTTTCGAATTTTTATTTTAAATTTGTTTTAAATTTGTTTTTAAATTTGTTTTTAAATTTGTTTTTAAATTTAATTTCCAATTTTTATTTTAAATTTGTTTTAAATTTGTTTTTAAATTTAATTTCCATTTTAATTTTAAATTTAATTTCCAATTTAATTTTAAATTTAATTTTAAATTTAATTTCCAATTTAATTTCCAATTTAATTTTAAATTTAATTTCCATTTTAATTTTAAATTTGTTTTAAATTTGTTTTTAAATTTGTTTTTAAATTTGTTTTTAAATGTTTTTAAATTTGTTTTTAAATTTGTTTTTAAATTTGTTTTAAATTTGTTTTAAATTTAATTTCCAATTTTTATTTTAATTTTAAATTTAATTTGTTTTTAAATTTGTTTTTAAATTTGTTTTTAAATTTGTTTTTAAATTTGTTTTTAAATTTGTTTTTAAATGTTTTTAAATTTAAAATGGTTAATTAAGAATTTTTTTTAGAAATAAAACTAAATTAAATTAAATTTATACTTGATTTTCTGCATCAACTCGAACACCCTTTTTTAATAATTTAGCAACTTGTGAAACTTTTCCTTCTTCAGCAGCCTCAAATAAGGCTTCTTCATCCTTTTTTTTTTTGTTTAAATAAAAAAATTTTTTTTTTAATTTAAGTTTTAACGTTAATAAAATAAAATAAAAACTAAAACAGAAACACAAACACACCCCAAAAAAAAAAATTAAAATAAAAATAAAATAAAAATAATTAAAATAAAACATACACTAAATTTAGGAACAGACATCAAAAAAATAATAAAAAGTAATAAAAATCAACACAAAATATAGAAAAAGAAATGAACAAAAAAAAAATGAAAAAAAAAAATGAAATTTTGTTTTTATTTTTTAATTGAAAAAAAAAAAGAAAAGGAGATCTTTAAAAAAAAATTTTTTTTTTCTTTTTTTGTTTTTATTTATTTTTAATTAAGAACAAAATGGCTAATAAATTTAATTTAAAAAATAAAACAAAACAAAACAATTTCGAACCAAAAACATAAACACCAAAGTCATAAATCCAAATCCAAATCTAAATCTAAATATAAATCTAAATATAAATCTAAAAATAAATCCAAATCCAAATCTAAATCTAAATCCAAATATAAATCTAAATCTAAATATAAATCTAAATCCAAATCCAAATCTAAATCTAAATATAAATCTAAATCTAAATCTAAATATAAATCTAAATATAAATCCAATTCCAAATTCAATCCCAAATTCCAAATTCAAATGGAAATATAAATATCAAAATAAAGTTGTAAATAATTTTATAAATAATTTTGTAAATAAATTTGTAAATAAATTTGTAAATAAATTTGTAAATAAATCTGTAAATAAATTTGTAAATAAATCTATAAATAAATTTGTAAATAAATTTATAAATAATTCTGTAAATAAATTTATAAATAAATTTGTAAATAAATTTGTAAATAAATTTGTAAATAAATTTGTAAATAAATCTGTAAATAAATTTGTAAATAAATTTGTAAATAAATTTATAAATAAATTTGTAAATAAATTTGTAAATAAATCTAAGATAAATTTGTAAATAAATTCGTAAATAAATTTATAAATAAATCTGTAAATAAATTTTTAAATAAATTTGTAAATAAATTTATAAATAAATTTATAAATAAAGTTGTAAATAAATTTATAAATAAATTTATAAATAAATTTGTAAATAAACTATTAAATAAATTTGTAAAATAAATTTGTAAATAAATTTGTAAAATAAATTTGTAAATAAATTTGTAAATAAATCTATAAATAAATTTGTAAATAAATATCAAAATAAATTTGTAAATAAATTTGTAAAATAAATCTGTAAATAAATTTGTAAATAAATCTAAGATAAATTTATAAATAAATTTATAAATAAATCTGTAAATAAATTTGTAAATAAATTTATAAATAATTCTATAAATAATTCTATAAATAAATTTATAAATAAATTTGTAAATAATTCTATAAATAAATTTATAAATAAATTTATAAATAAATTTGTAAATAAATTTGTAAATAAATCTATAAATAATTCTGTAAATAAATTTATAAATAAATCTGTAAATAAATTTGTAAATAAATATCAAAATAAATTTGTAAATAAATTTGTAAATAAATCTGTAAATAAATTTGTAAATAAATCTAAGATAAATTTGTAAATAAATTTGTAAATAAATCTGTAAATAAATCTGTAAATAAATCTGTAAATAAATTTGTAAATAAATTTGTAAATAAATCTATAAATAAATTTGTAAATAAATTTGTAAATAAATTTGTAAATAAATTTGTAAATAAATTTGTAAATAAATTTGTAAATAAATTTGTAAATAAATTTGTAAATAAATTTGTAAATAAAGTTATAAATAAAGTTGTAAATAAATTTATAAATAAATCTATAAATAAATTTATAAATAAATTTGTAAATAAATTTATAAATAAATTTGTAAATAAATTTATAAATAAATTTATAAATAAATTTGTAAATAAATTTGTAAATAAATTTGTAAATAAATTTGTAAATAAATTTGTAAATAAATTTGTAAATAAATTTATAAATAAATTTGTAAATAAATTTATAAATAAATCTGTAAATAATTTTGTAAATAATTCTGTAAATAAATTTGTAAATAAATTTGTAAATAAAGTTATAAATAAATTTATAAATAAATTTGTAAATAATTCTATAAATAATTCTATAAATAATTCTATAAATAAATCTGTAAATAATTCTATAAATAATTCTATAAATAATTCTATAAATAATTCTATAAATAAATTTGTAAATAATTTTGATAAAAGAATTGAGAAAAAAAAAATGAAAAAATTTTTTCACTTTTTTTTTCATTTTTTTTTTTTGGTTAATGTCTGTTTCAGTTTTTGAAAAATACTCTAAACAAAAAGCATTAATTGAAATTTCAAAAGAGCAAATTATTCATAAAGCAAAATATTATAATAAATTTCTTAAACTTATATTAAGTGAAAAAAGGTTTAAAAAAAAAAATTTAATAAAGTTGTTTTTCATTTTAAAATTAATTTCCTCAATCATTTTGTAAAAAAAAAGTTATTTAAAAATTCTATCTAAAGTTGCAGATATTAGAGAAATTGATGCTTTAACTCGTTCAGTTGTTCAAATTGGAGTGAAAACAAAAACAATTTTCCCTATAATTCGTTCTTTAATGAAATTAGAATTTCAAAAAGTTGCAGAATCAGATTCTGGTTCAATTCTTCGAGGAAATTCTTTTACAACAAAAATGTGTTCACATTATTCACGTAAAATTTTATTTTAAAATTAAAATTAAAATTAAATTAAAATTAAAATTAAAATTAAAATTAAAATTAAAATTAAAATTAAAATTAAAATTAAAATAAAAATTAAAATTAAAATTTTTAAAATTAGAACATGTTGGTTCAGATTTCCTTCTTCAAGTAATTGGGAATGTTATAGTAGGAACAGTTACTGATCAAACATTAGATTTAGAAATAGATCATTAGTATAAAAAAAAAATTTTTTTTTTCTTCCACTTTTTTTAATAAATAAAAAATTTTTTTTTCTTAAAATAGTACTTTAGAACAAGATTTAAAACTTGATGAAGACAAATTAAAACAAATCATTTCTCAACGTAAAAGAGATCTTAGATTAATTGCTCAATTATTATTTGAAAAAATAGTATCAGAACAAAATTTAACTGAATTACCGATTGGAATGAAAAAAATATCAAATATGATTTCTGAATTTGCCAAGAAATTCGCACCTAATCAAGTTCAACAATTAGTTGGTGGATATATTCTTCTTCGGTAATTTATTTTCTTTGTTTCTTTTTAAAAAAACACAATATTTATTTGTTATCATTTATATTTGATTAGTTTTTTTAATTCTGCAATTGTTTCACCTGAAGCATTTGGACTTCTTCCTCCAGAATATTCGGTTTCTCCAAGAGCAAGAAGAAATTTAATTTTAATTACTCAACTTCTTCAAAATTTAGCAAATCTTAAAAAATTTTATAGTGATTTATCAACAATTAATTCTGAATTTAATGATTTTATTGAAGTTAATAAAGATCGAATGATTGAATTTTTGGATCGAGTTTCAAAAATTGATGAAAATGAAAATCAAAATGAAAATGAAAATGAAAATGAAAATGAAAATGAAAATGAAAATGAAAATGAAAATATTAATGAAATTGATGATTTGATTCAAAAATACTCATTATCATTTAGAGATATCCAAATTATCCACAAAGCATTTTATGATAATATGGAAATAATAAAGAAAATTATTGATCCAAATTCAAAAATGAAAGAATCTATTCATCTTCATATTCAAGATCCAAAAAAATGTGAAAAATGGAATCAACGTTTAACAAAATTATTCAAAATAATTTCCGAAATAGGAATACCACCATTTTCAATTCCAAATATTCGGTTTTATCCAAAATACAATTTCGTGACAGTTAATAGACATAGTTTGAAAAATGCATATCAACAAGCAAATTTCATTTATACAGATCAATTAGATAGTCGTCATACAATAATTTATTTAATTTTTCACAGAGTTCCTGATTTTTTTTTCAATGATTTAGAATCCATAATCAATTTTTCAATTGAATCTGTTGCTCATATTTTGAATTCAAAATATTCAGTTATTGCTGATTTATCATTTACATTTCTTTCAGATAATATGCAAATTCAAATTGAGAAAATAGTTCATTTACTTTCAACACTTATTAATCAAAAGTATTTTTGATTTTTTTTCTTTTTGAATTCCAATTTTATTCATTCATTTAATTAATTAAATGTAAATTTATTCAGTCAAAAAAATAATTTAGATAGATTATATGTTTTATATCCTTGTTACTTCTTAAGGTATACAGATCATTGGTTCAAGTTATTTTCAGCTCTTTCTCTTCCTATAAAAAGAAAAATTACAGAAATTTATAATGTTTTTGATTTTGAACCATTTTTTCCAAATTTTCATCTTAAACTTCCAAATGAATCCAAATATTTTTTTCCTGAAGTTTTTCCAATAACAAAAATTGATTCCAAAGAAACAAAATCCATTCAGTAATCCATTTAAAAAATGAAGAAAACAAAATCAATTAAATTAAAGAAATTTCAATTTATGTTATTTATTCATATTTATTTATTTATTTAGATTAGTAAAAGTTACTCAAAATTCATTATTAGATATTGATCAAAAAAAATGGAAAATTCAAAAAGAGAATTTAATTGAGAAAATTAATAAAATTTTTGTAATTGAAAAAGAACCAGAAGTATTAATATTATTTAATAAAACAAATGAAAATCAACAAGAAAAAACAAATGAAAATCAACAGCAAAATCAACAGCAAAATCAACAAAATCAAGAAAAACAACAACAAAATCAAGAAAAAGTAAATGAAAATCAACAACAAAATCAACAAGAAAAACAATGTTATATTTTTAGATCAATAAAAGAACGAGATTATTTTATTCAATCACTTTTTCTTCGAGGATTTGAATTTATTCCAAAATTGGTTACAGTATTTTATTCAAATGGATTAAAAATTCAAAATCAAAATCAAAATCAAAATCAAATTCAAATTCAAAATCAAAATCAAAATCAAAATGAAAATGAAAATGAAAATCAAAATCAAAATCAAAATCAAAATCAAAATCAAAATCAAAATCAAAATCAAAATCAAAATCAAAATCAAAATGAAAATCAAAATGAAAATGAAAATCAAATTGAAAATGAAAATGAAAATCAAAATCAAAATCAAAATCAAATTCAAAATGAAAATCAAATTGAAAATCAAAATGAAAATCAAAATGAAAATGAAAATGAAAATCAAATTGAAATTGATGATAAAACAAAAAGAATTATTTACATCACTTTTGATTCAATCATTTTCGCAAAACAAAAATCTTTATCAATTGAAGTTGAAATCCCTTATGGTGTTATTAAAAATATAATTTTAGATTCAACAAATAACATTGAAAATTTAGTTCAAATTCATTTTCATAATGATTCAACAATATTTTACATTCAATTAAAAAAAAATACATTAGAATTTATTGAATCCTTAACAATTTTACTTAAAAATTTTCAAAAACACGTTTCTTTCATTTCTCCAAATATTTTTTCTCAACAAGAAAAACAAGATTAAATCAAGTAATTTCAATATTTTTTTTTGTTTTGTTTTATTTTTTTTTTTTTCAAATAAAATGATGGCTACAATCAAGAAAACTTAATAATTTTTCAACAGATTCTTTCAATTTTGGATTATTGAGAAAATCATTTGGTAATCTAAAAGTGGATTTAGGCCAATAATCAGGATCACTTCTAAGTTCACGATGAGTTTTACAAATATATTCAAAAAATATAAATCTAAGAATAATTGTGCGAAAAAAAGGATCATCAAGAAATCGAACCAAAACAATTAAATTCTCAAATTGTGCAATTTTTTCCCAATCACTTTGATTATTTGAAACAGTATTTTCTTCTTGAATCACTAAATTATCATTTGCATGATTTTCTAGTTTCATTGTTGATATTTCTGTTTGTTTTTCAATTGAATCATTTTCAGAAATTCCTAGCCTTGAAAACATCAATTGATCTTGATTAAATTCTTGATAAAGATTTTGAAGCAAATCGCATAAATTAATGAAAATTAATTTTTGGATTGTATTTTCAAATAATAAAATTGCTGTTTCAAATTGTTCTTGAGGAATTCGAATAGATGTGATCTTACAAATTGCATAAATTGGATTTGTTAAAAAGAGTGTGAAAATTCCACCTTCAATAGGATCTTAAATTTGAATAAAATAAATAAAATATTTAAAATAAATAATTTTAATATCATTTTAACATTTAAATTACCAATTCCTGGAAATTGATTTTGTGGTGATGATAAACAAATAAATGATTTCCCGTAAATTGGTGGGATTTCCTATTAGCATTTCAAATGATAATAAAATTTTTTTTATCAGAATTAAATTGATTTTTCTTTTTTTGTTTTTTTCTGATAAAAATCCAAATACTTGAAAAACAAAACTAGAAGAAGAATCAACAATTAATAAACAAGGACTTCTTGTGAAAGGAAGTAAATCATGGGAAGAAAGAACATTTGGTGGAATAGAATCAAATTTAAAGCTATTTAAATCACGGAAAGTTGGATTAAGTTGAGCACCTCCAATATTTGCTAAAGGAGAAAAAAAACCTTCTGCTGAAATGTAAAGAAGAAGAGCAGAATTTTCTTCATAAGATTCCAATATCTAAAAATTATTGATTCATGGGTAATTAAAGTTGATTTTACTTTTTTTTGTTTATTTGATTTGGATAATACTGATGTTGTTGAAGATAAAGTTGTAAGAAATTGTGATATTGTTGGTCGATAAAGAAGTAATTTATGTGGGCATTTATATTTTGGTGATTGAATTAATTCCTATTTGGATTTAAATTGTGTTTTAATAATTTTATATTTGTATTTATTTTTTTTCTCTCTTCATTCTAAAAAAATTGGATGTAAAATTTTTATACTGTTGGATCTTTATCTTCAATAATCTCAAGTAATTCAGTAAAACGAAGTAAATCAACTAACATTTCACTGAATTTAATTTGTGTTTTATTTCCTGTAATAATAGCTTCTTTCAAATGATATCTTGGTTCTGAATCAAAAATTGAATATAAACTCTTATTAATTCGATGGTAAACTGAAAAATAATTTTGATGTAAACGATATGAAACTTGAATCATTTGTTCAACTTTAGAAGAATATTTCATTGTATTAACCTAAACACAATTTAATTAATCCAATGAAGGAAAGAAAAGAGAAGAAAACAACAAAATTTTTTTTTTTTTCAATTTAATTCATCTTGATTGTAAAATCATAATTGAAATCTACCATCAAAATTTGATCCAATTCTGAAAGAACTGTCCACCATTCTTGTGAATCAGGAAGCTGAAATGTTTGTTCATATGCTCTTACTGTTTTTTTCATTTCAGATTTCACTTCAATCAAAGAAGATATATTTTCAGTAAGTAAACATACAAGAATAAATCTTGCAAGATATCTCATCTTGCGAATAACAAGTGTGGGACTTTTGTTTAGTTTTGAATTTAATTATTCTTTTATTCTTTTATTCTTTTATTCTTTTTTTTGACTTTTTTGATTTTTTACTCTTTTGGTTCAAATACATTATTATAATATCCATGAAATCGGATCATTTTATAAAATTCATAACTTTCATGCAAATAACTAAGAATACTTGTTCTTAAACTGAATTAAATAATTTTATAATTAATTTTCTAAATAATTTTATAATTCAAGTAAAAATTATTTTTTTGTACTAATAATGATAATAAAGTTGACCAATTTTAGATGCAATATCTCCAATTTCCCATCTTTTTAAATTATAAGTTTCTGGTTTTTCAAGAACAACTCTATTTTGTTGAGCAAAATCCCAAAGCTAATCAAATAATAAATTTTGAAAGGAAATTAAAAAAAATATAATACAGTTATCATTGCTTGAAAAGCTGTCATTAAATATGTAAAATATGATTGGTGATTATAATTTGGTAATTCTCTTAAACCAATGAATAATTGTTGTGCTTTTGCTTGTAATTCACGAAATTTTGAAGCTACTGGATGAGCTATTTGTTGTTGTGTAACTTTTTGTGTTGTTCTTTATTTTTTAATTTATTTTCTTAAATAATTTATTATAATTTTCATTTTCATTTTTTATTTTCAAATTTTGATTTCATACAAACTAAATGGATATGATTTTTTCTTAAATAATTTAGGATTTTGAAATAGAATAAGGCTACTATCTGGTCCTCCATCTGTAAATTGATGTAATTGATCAAGATTTTCTTGTGGATCTTCAATTTTGCGAATAACAAATTGGAGTGTAAATGAATCAAAAAGTAGAAAGGGTGTTAACTAATTATTAAATAAATTAATAAATAAATTATTAAATAAATTATTAAATAAATTATTAAATAAATTTTTAAATAAATTATTAAATAAATTTTTAAATAAATTATTAAATAAATTATTAAATAAATTATTAAATAAATTTTTAAATAAATTATTAAATAAATTATTAAATAAATTATTAAATCAATTTTTAAATAAATTATTAAATAAATTATTAAATAAATTATTAAATAAATTATTAAATAAATTATTAAATAAATTATTAAATAAATTATTAAATAAATTATTAAATAAATTATTAAATAAATTATTAAATAAATTATTAAATAAATTATTAAATAAATTATTAAATTAATTATTAAATAAATTTTTAAATAAATTTTTAAATAAATTATTAAATAAATTATTAAATAAATTATTAAATAAATTTTTAAATAAATTATTAAATAAATTATTAAATAAATCTGTAAATAAATTATTAAATAAATTATTAAATAAATTATTAAATAAATTTTTAAATAAATTATTAAATAAATTTTTAAATAAATTATTAAATAAATTAATAAATAAATTTTTAAATAAATTATTAAATTATTAAATAAATTATTAAATAAATTATTATTAAATAAATTATTAAATAAATTATTAAATAAATTATTAAATAAATTATTAAATAAATTATTAAATAAATTATTAAATAAATAAATTATTAAATAAATTATTAAATAAATTTTTAAATAAATTATTAAATAAATTTTTAAATAAATTATTAAATAAATTTATAAATAAATTATTAAATAAATTATTAAATAAATTATTAAATAAATTATTAAATAAATTATTAAATAAATTATTAAATAAATTATTAAATAAATTATTAAATAAATTATTAAATAAATTATTAAATAAATTATTAAATAAATTATTAAATAAATTATTAAATAAATTATTAAGTAAATTATTAAATTAATTATTAAATAAATTATTAAATAAATTTTTAAATAAATTTTTAAATAAATTATTAAATAAATTATTAAATAAATTATTAAATAAATTATTAAATAAATTATTAAATAAATTTTTAAATTAATTATTAAATAAATTTTTAAATTAATTATTAAATAAATTATTAAATAAATTATTAAATAAATTATTAAATAAATTTTTAAATAAATTTTTAAATTGTAAATTCCTTGGAATACAAACCCAAAAATGAACCCAAAAAGGGTTTTGATGTGTATCAACAAATTTCCAATCAGTTTCATAAAAAACACTTTTAGATCTTCAAAATTTATAATACAAAAATAAAAAGAAAATTTGTTTAAAAAATAAATATGAATTTATAAAATAAAATAATAAATACTGAATAATTTGTTCACAAATAGTTTTAATTAAATTTTCACTTTGTCCATTTAAATGGGGTTGAGATTCTGTAGCCCAAGTTTGTATTTGTTGTTGAATTTGGGTTTTTGAATTTGAATGAAATAAAGAAAGTCCATGATTATTTATTTCAATTAAATTTTTATTTGAATCAATTATTAAAATGGCTTCTGATGAAGTTGAAACCATTGATAAATATTCTTTATGTCTTTTTTCTGTTGTAATTGAAACTAAAGTTGCTTTTGAATTTCCCATTAATAAAAATAAAAATAAAAAGAAGAAAAAAAGAAGAAAAAAAGAAGAAAAAAAATGAAAAATTATTTTTTTAATTTTTTTTCTTTTTATTAGTTAATTAAACGTCATTTATTTTTGTTTTTTTTTGTTTATTTTTTTAATTTTGAGAAATCATTTTTTTTCTTTTTCTTTTTCTTTATTCTTTTTATAATTTCTTTTTATTATTTCTTTTTATTATTTTATTTGCTTTTTTCCCCTTTTATAAAAGCAAAACAATACAATACAAAACAATAAAATACAATAAATTATAAATAAAATAAAATATAAAAATAAATAAAATAAAAATGGAAAGTTATTCTATTGAATCTGATGATATGATGATTATTTCTAATGAAGATGATGATGATATTGAACAAGATGAAGACACAGAAGCTGAAATAAAAATACCTGAAACAACAGAAAATTGGGGATCTTTTGTCTCTTTATGTTCTAATATGCCTAGTATTGATCTTATTGGAAACCGACCAAGTAAAAAATTTATTAAATTATTTATTTATTTATTTATTAAATAAATTATTAAATAAATTATTAAATTATTTATTAATTTATTTATTAATTTATTTATTAATTTATTTATTAATTTATTTATTAATTTATTTATTTATTAATTTATTTATTAAATTATTTATTAAATTATTTATTAATTTATTAATTTATTTATTAATTTATTTATTAATTTATTTATTTATTAATTTATTTATTAAATTATTTATTAAATTATTTATTAATTTATTTATTAATTTATTTATTTATTTATTTATTAAATTATTTATTAAATTATCTATTAAATTATTTATTAAATTATTTATTAAATTATTTAAATTATTTATTTATTAATTTATTTATTAATTTATTTATTAATTTATTTATTAATTTATTTATTAATTTATTTATTAATTTATTTATTAATTTATTTATTAATTTATTTATTAATTTATTTATTAATTTATTTATTAAATTATTTATTAAATTATCTATTTAATTATTTATTAAATTATTTATTTAAATTGTAGTAACTTTTGGAAGAAGTCCAGACTGTACATATGTTATTAATGATTTAACAATTAGTAATATTCATTGTGCTTTGTTCAGAATCATTGATGAATCTTCTTCTCCTCATCCTTATCATATTGTTCTTCAAGATTTTTCCTCAAATGGAACTTATGTTAATCGAGATGTATTTTAATTTTAATTTTAATTTTAATTTTAATTTTAAATTTAATTTTAATTTTAATTTTAATTTTAATTTAATTTTAATTTTAATTTTAATTTTAATTTTAATTTTAATTTTAATTTTAATTTTAATTTTAATTTTAATTTTAATTTTAATTTTAATTTTAATTTTAATTTTAATTTTAATTTTAATTTTAATTTTAATTTTAATTTTAATTTTAATTTTTATTTTTATTTAGTTAATTGGAAAAGGAAATAAAATTTATCTATTACATTCTGATGAAGTTTCATTAGTATCTCCAAGAACAAATTCTTCAAATTGTGATGGTAATTTTTATTTATTTATTAATTCAAAAATTTAAATAACTAAATTATAATTTAATTTTAAATTTAGATGTTATTGCATTTAAATTTAGAGATTATGCTATTTTACCGCCAGATCATCAAGATTGTGTATTAATTTTTAAATTTTTTCTTAATTTTAAATTTTTTCTTGATTTTAAATATATTTCCTTAATTAAAATAGATTAAATTTTACGAACAATACGAAATAATTAATGTTATTGGAAAGTAATTTGTTAATTGAATTTTAAAAAGCTAAAAAATTTGAAAAAATACATAATTTTTAAATTAAAAACATCAAATTCAAATCAATTTATTTTTTAGAGGGCATTATGCTATTGTTAAAGTTTGTATTGAAAAAGAAACACAGAAAAGATATGCAGTTAAAATTATTGATAAATCCAAATTTGTAAAATATTTAAAAACTTGAAATTTCAAAAATTTATTTTAATTAAAAAAAAAACTTTTAAAATGGAAATTTTTAAAAAATAAAAGCCACAAAGACCAGGAAGAGATAAAATAATGGATGAAGTTAATGTTCTGAAAAGAATTCGTCATCAAAATATAATTTCTATTAGAGATGTTTTTGAAACACCAAAACTTTTCTTTATTGTTCTTGAATAGTAAAAAATGAACTATAATTTAATAATAAAATTTACAAAGAAATTTTACATATAATTTTTAAATTTAAATTAGTTGTGCTGGTGGTGATTTATTAAAAAAAATTGGTTTAAAAGGACAATATTCAGAAGAGGATTCTCGAATTATATTTCAACAATTAATTACAGCAATTGATTATCTTCATTCACGAAATATTGCACATAGAGATTTAAAAGTATTTTTTATAATTAAAAAAAAATTTATTTCTAACTTTATATTTAAATCTACTTTTAAATTTACTTTTAAACTTATATTCAAATTTATATTTAAATTTACTTTTAAATTTACTTTCAAATTTACTTTCAAATTTATTTTTAAACTTATATTTAAATTTATTTTAAATCTACTTTTAAATTTAGCATTTTAAACTTATATTTAAATTTACTTTTAAACTTACTTGAAATTTTACTTAAATTTATATTTTAAACTTATATTGAAATTTATATTCAAATTTATATTTTTATTGAAACTTATATTCAAATTTATATTTATATTTAAATTTATATTGAAATTTATTTTGAAATTTATATTTAAATTTATATTGAAATTTATATTGAAATTTATATTGAAATTTATATTTTGATATTTAATTTATTTTAAATTTATATTTAAATTTAAAAATTTATATTTAAACTTATATTTAAATTTATTTTTAAATTTATTTTTAAATTTATTTTCAAATTTATATTCAAATTTATATTTAAATTTATATTGAAATTTATATTTAAATTTATATTTAAACTTATATTTAAATTTACTTTTAAATTTATATTCAAATTTACTTTTAAATTTACTTTTTTAACTTATATTCAAATTTATATTTAAATTTATATTCAAATTTATATTGAAATTTATATTTAAATTATATAAATTTAATTTTTAAACTTATATTCAAATTTATATTCAAATTTATATTGAAATTTATTTTGAAATTTATATTCAAATTTATATTTAAATTTAAAATTTATTTTTAAATTTATATTTTAAAATTTATTTTGGAAATTTATTTTTAAATTTATATTTTGAAATTTATTTTAAACTTATATTTAAATTTATATTTAAACTTATATTGAAATTTATATTTAAATTTATATTTAAATTTATTTTTAAATTTATATTCAAATTTATATTTTGTATTGAAATTTATATTTAAATTTATATTGAAATTTATTTAAATTTATATTTTAAATTTATATTGAAATTTATATTTTAAATTTATATTTAAATTTACTTTTAAATTTATATTTAAATTTATTTTGAAATTTATTTTTTGAAATTTATATTTTAAAATTTATTTTGAAATTTAAATTGAAATTTATTTTGAAATTTATATTGAAATTTATATTGAAATTTATATTGAAATTTATATTGAAATTTATATTGAAATTTATATTTGAAATTTAAATTTATATTGAAATTTATTTTGAAATTTATATTGAAATTTATATTGAAATTTATATTGAAATTTATATTTAAAATTTATATTTAAATTTATTTTTAAATTTATTTTGAAATTTATTTTTAAATTTAAGTATTGAAATTTATTTTGAAATTTATATTGAAATTTATATTTAAATTTATATTTAAATTTATATTTTGAAATTTATATTTAAAATTTGAAATTTATATTTTGAAATTTATTTTTTATATTGAAATTTATTTTGAAATTTATATTTTGAAATTGAATTTATTGAAATTTATATTTGAAATTTATATTGAAATTTATTTTCAAATTTATATTTAAACTTATATTGAAATTTATATTGAAATTTATTTTAAATATATTTTGAAATTTATTTTGAAATTTATTTTTAAATTTACTTTTAAAGCCTGAAAATATTCTTCTTGTTTCTCCTACTGATGATACAAAAATTAAAATTACTGATTTTGGATTTGGAAAAATTATTCAACAAAGTCAAAAAATGAATACTTTTCTTGGAACTTTTCATTATTTAGCACCTGAAGTTATTAGAAAAGCTGGTCGTGGTGGTTATGGAAAATCTTGTGATATTTGGTCTTGTGGAATTATTCTTTTTTTCTTGTAATTTTAATTTATAATTTTAATTTGAATTTGCATTTTAATTTTTAATTTATTTTTATTTGAAGATTGTTTGGAAAATTACCTTTTTCTGAAGAAAGAAAAGAAAAATCTTTACCAAATCAAATATTAGATATGGATTATGTTATTCCAAATTCTCCAAAAGTTTCTATTGCTGGTATTTTTATTTTAGATTTTTAAATTTTTATTTTAGATTTTTATTTTTAAATTTTATTTTTAAATTATTTTTATTTTAGCTATTAATTTGATTAGAAGAATTTTGGTTGCTGATCCTGAATATCGTCTTACTGCAAAAGATATATTGGAACATCCTTGGATAAAAGGTACACCTGAAGGAGTTACTGATGAATTTCAAGATGTTACTTTTTTTAAACATTTTTGATCTTTTAATTTAAAATTTAAAATTTAAAATTTGAATTTGAATTTGAATTTGGATTTGAAAAATTTTTTCTTTTTTCTTTTTTAATTGATCTTTTTTTTTCCTTTTTTTTTTGTTTTGTTTTTTCTTTGTTTTGTTTAAAAAATTGCTATTAAAAAAGAAATCCCAAAAATAAATTTAATCACTTTTTATCTTTTTTTAATTTTTTTTTTCATTTTTTTTTTCATTTTCTTCTTTTTCTCTTCTTTTTAAAAATTAAAATTTAAAAATTAAAATGACTGACCCACAAGATTTTTTAAATACCCTTGACCATCAAATTGAACAAATTCTTACTTATCAACCACTTCCTGAAAATGAAGTTAAACAATTATGTATGAAAGTCCAAGAACTTCTTCTTAAAGAACCAAATGTAGTTTCAATAGAAAGTCCTGTAACAGTTTGTGGAGATATACATGGTCAATTCCCTGATCTTTTAGAATTGTTTAGTATTGCTGGGACTTGTCCTGATACAAATTTTTTATTTATGGGCGATTATGTTGATCGTGGCTTATATTCTATTGAAACTGTTGTTTGTTTATTTGCTTTGAAAGGTATTTTAATTTCAATTTTAATTTTAATTTTAATTTTAATAATTTTATTATCTCTTTTTTGTTAGCCCGATACCCAAGTAGAATTACACTTTTGAGGGGTAATCATGAATCTCGCCCAATAACCCAAGTTTATGGATTTTATGATGAATGCATTAAAAAATATGGAAATGCAAATGTTTGGAAAATGCTAACAGATTTATTTGATTATCTTCCTGTTGGCGCTTTGATAAATGAAAAGGTTGGAAGATTTTTATTTTTATTTTTATTATTATATTTATATTTATTTTCCAAAAAATTACAAAAAGATATTTTGTATTCATGGAGGATTATCTCCCTCAATCGAAACAATCGATCAAATTTCAAGACTTGATAGATTCACAGAAATCCCTACACAAGGGCCAATGTGTGATCTTATGTGGAGTGATCCACATGAAACAGTTGTTGGATTTAGTGATTCTGCTAGAGGAGCTGGTTATAATTTTGGAAAAGATGTTTCTCTTAAATTTAATAAAAAAAATGGACTTTCCTTAACTGTGCGTGCTCATCAACTTGTTATGGAAGTAATTATTTGAAAAACAATTCTAAAAATGAAAATGAAATTAGTTTAATAATTGGAAAATAATTTCAATCTCAAATCGGTAAAATTTATTTATCCGATTTTGAAATTTATTTTATTTTCAATTTATTATTTTTATTTTCATTTTCATTTTCATTTTAATTTTCATTTTAATTTTGATTAAATTATGATTTAAATTTATAATTTAGGGTTATAGTGTTAATCATGATGGAAATGTTGTAACTTTATTTTCAGCACCAAATTATTGTATGAGATGTGAAAATAAAGGTGCAATTATGGAAGTTGATGATTCTTTAAACAGAAAATAGTAAAAAAATTAATTAAATTAAAATTTAAAAAAATTTGAATTTAAAAAATGTTTTTTCTGTTTTTTGTTTTTAGTATTCAATTTGAAACATCTCCTGGAGCAGAAAAAGTTTTATCAGAAAGACCTCCAGAATACTTTCTTTAATACAAAAAAAAAAGTTTTTGTTGAATGAAAAATTGATCAAAAAAAAAAAATAATTTCTTTTTTGTTTGTCAAAAAAAAAAAAAAAAAAAAAGAAAAAAGTTGACATTGAAAATGTGGATCAAAAATCAATAAAAAAAAAAACAAAAAAAAGCAAAAAAATATTTTTTAAAGTTTTAATTTTATTTTAATTAGATTCATCTATTAAAAAAGATTTTAAATGTTGACAATCACCATATTTTAAATCATCAAACCAAAAAATTTTTGACCAATCAACGGAATAATTTAATTTAAAAAATTGAAGAATATTTTTATAAATGGAACCAAGATCAAAAGGATTATGTTGTCTTTGATTTTTCCAAAAATGAATATAACGGACTTGATTAATCCTTTCATTCAAAGTGATATTATTTGAAATATTAAGAAATTGTTCGATAAACAAGAAAATAATCCAAATCAAAAGAACAAGACTAAAAATGGAAAGGAAGAAAATCCAAGGTTGATAAAAATACGAAAGATAAAGAAAATGGAAAAATTCAAAAGAAGATTGAGTTATTTGATGGTTATTCAATAAAAATAGCAAACTAAGAATAAAATAGAAAACGAATGAAATGATGGAAAAAGAGATGAAAGAAAGAAATGTTGAGTGGTTTTTTTCTCCAACTGCATTTGATGTCCATGAGCAAAAATGATCATATCTTGATATGCATCTTTGTAGTGTTGAATCGTGTTTGGAACGTAATGGTTGAAAAATTCGACATGTTTCACAAAAATTCTTTTCAAGAAATGAACTGTGATATTTTAATAACGGATTTTCTTCTTGGATTAATTCTTCTGGATTGATTATTTTTTGAGGAATTTTGCCAGGATCTCTAAGTGATGTTATGAGAAATTTGTAGATGAGAATTGCTACAGAAATGAGGAATATAAAGACTATTTTTGGATAATGAGAAAAGCATTGTATAATGATAATAACGTCAAGGAATATTTAGTTTTAATTTTAATTATTATTATTATTATTATATATTATAATTTTTTTTTTTGATTTATTTTGATAAAGGATATTTGGAATGATTCGGAAAATTGAAGTTGATAAAAAAAGAACTAAAAATGAAGCTGATGTTGCAAAAGATGAATAATCTACTTCAGATACTTTCAATATTGGATCAAAAAAGCGAAAATACATTTTAGTAAATAAAGGAATTATTAACAAATTAAGAAAAAGAGGAAAAATTGATAAGAAAGAAATAATAGCAAAAAAGAATAAAGTAAATCCAAGAAGTGAAAGCTGTTTTGGTGAAAAAATTTTATATTTTTGCTTTTTAATTTTTTGGATATGATCAATTAGCATTATTGTTTTAAAATTTTGAGTTTCTAATGCGCAATCTCTTGGTGTAGAATTATAATGATCTTTAATTCTAAGATCACTTTTATTTTTTAAAAGTATTTTAGTTATTTCGGGTCTATGAAGGAGAATTGCCCAATGAAGTGGAGTGCATCCATCATTATCTTGAATACTTATATCAGCATGATTATATATAAAATAGCGTGCTACACGAATATGATTTTTAAGTACGGCCCAATGAAGAGCTATTTTAATTTAAATTTCAAAATGAATTTAAAATTTCAAAATGAATTTTAAAATTTGGAAACACACCAGTTCTTGATTGATTATCAACTTCATTAAATGAAACCCCATTAGAAATTAATATATGACAAAATAAATGATGATTATTTTGAGCTGCGAGATGAATTGGAGAAAATCCTTGAGAATCCTTTTTATTTGGATCTGCTCCATTTTTAATCAATAATTGAGCAACTATTGAAGATCCTACAATAGATGCAATATGAAGTGGTGTGTAATTTAATTCTCCTCCAGTTAAATCAACTAAAGCTCCTTTTTGAATAAGGATTTTTGCTCCTCTAAAATTATCAAAAATGGTACAATAATGTAAAGGTGTAAATCCTGAAAATCAAATTGAAAATCAAATTGAAAATGAAAAATTGCTTTTTGAATTAAATATTTTCAAAAATATAAACCATAAATATCAGTTTGATTTGGATTTTGTCCTGAATTTAAAATTTCAATTAATTTTGATGCTTCATTTTCTTGAGTTGCTTTAAAAATATTTGATAAAGTTTTTTCTTTTAATTTTTCCTTTTCTTTTTCCATTATTTAAATCATAAAAAAATAAAAAGAATAAAAAGGAAAAAAAAAAATGAATCAAAATTATTCAAAATTTTTTAATTTTCAATTTTTCATTTTTTTTTTTTAAAAAATTTTTTTAATTTTGTTTAAAAATGAATGATATTAATGAAAATATCTTAAAAAGTAGAAAGGAAAGAATGCAATTTTTGTTAAGAAAAAGACAAGCAAATAAACCCTTTCAACAACAACAACCACAACAACAACAAAAACAAAACGAAAAACAAAATGAAAAACAAAATGAAATAAATTTCGAAACAAAAATCAGTTTTTCTGAAAATCAAAATGATCAAACAAAAGAAAAACTTTTGAGTAAAAATTTATTTTCTTCGGATATAAAAACTAAAAAAGATGAAACTAAAAAAGATGAAACTAAAAAAGATGAAACTAAAAAAAATGAAACTAAAAAAAATGAAACAAACTCAGATTTGGGGTTTAATTTTCGTTTTGGTAATGATCGCATTGATGAATTTAAAAGTAATTTATGGAGTGAAAATAGTGATGACAATTTAAAAAGACATTTAAATCAAAATCAAGATGAAAATGAAAATGAAAATCAAATTGAAAATGAAAATGAAAATCAAAATCAAAATCAAAATCAAAATCAAAATCAAAATGAAAATGAAAATCAAAATCAAAATCAAAATCAAAATCAAAATCAAAATAAAATTGAAAATCAAAATGAAAATCAAAATGAAAATCAAAATGAAAATGAAAATAAAAATAAAATTGAAAATCAAAATAAAATTGAAAATGAAAATGAAAATGAAAATGAAAATGAAAATGAAAATGAAAATGAAAATCAAAATCAAAATCAAAATAAAAATCAAAATCAAAATGAAAATAAAAATGAAAATCAAAATCAAAATCAAAATGAAAATCAAAATAAAAATCAAAATCAAAATCAAATTGAAAATCAAAATGAAAATCAAAATAAAAATGAAAATCAAAATCAAAATCAAATTGAAAATCAAATTGAAAATCAAATTGAAAATGAAAATCAAAATGAAAATAGAAATCAAAATCAAATTGAAAATGAAATCAAACAACCAAAAATACTCACTCAAAAAGATATTTTAGCTCTTTGTCGTGGATCTTCTTTTGGATTTGGTATTATAATTGGATTACTTCAAATAATTTATCCAAAAGATAAAAGAATTGTCTCTCAATTTCTATTTTTTATATTTGCTCGTCTTGTCCTATTTTTCACTTTATCTTATTTTAATAAGAAAAAAAACTCAAGAAAAATTGAATTGAAACTTCCAAGATATCAATTAATTTTTCAAATTGTAATGAATTCACCAAAAATATACAGATTTATCTTTTCATTTTTTTCAGATATTTCATTGATGTTTTTTACATCAATTTTAATAATCGATATTTTAATTTGATTTTCAAAATTAAAATTAAAATTAAAATTAAAATTAAAAATAAAATTAAAATTCCAAAATTATTTTTTTCATTTTTTTCATTTCAAAAATGAATGATTGTTTATTTTTTGGAAGAAATCAATATTCAAAACTTTTCAAAAATGAACCAGATATAATAACAAAACCAACTCAATTTAAATTTGAAAATGAAAAACAAATTAAACAAATTTCACCGAGTGTTTATTCAACAATTTTCCTTTTTGAAAATGGAAAAGCAATAGAATATTTAAGAAATTCAAATCAAAATCCTCATAAAATCCAAATTGAAAATATTCAAAAAGTATCTGCTGGTTATCAAAATGAAGCTATTTTAACAATAGAAGAAAATGTATTTGCCAAAGGAATAGATATCAATCCAAATAATACAAATGAATTTATCAATATTTCATCATTAATCATTGAAACAAATGATAGAATAATTCAAGATACTGTTTCTGGTTACGAATCAATTTATTTATTAAATTCGAATCAAAATGTTTATGGAATTGGTTCAAATAAATATGGTCAACTTGGCGTTGATTCTAAAACACTTAAAAAAACACAAAAACCAATTTTAATGATGGAAAATGTTTCTAAAATATTTTCAGGAAATTCTTCATTTCATTTTTTTCTTTTAAATTCAAATCAAGAATTATTTGGATGTGGCAATAATAGTGATGGTCAACTTGGATTAGGAGAATCAAGAAAAGAAAAATGGAAAATCAAAAAATTAACCAAAATCCAAAATATTCCAAAAGGCAAAATAATTGATATTCAATGTGGAGGTGTTTATTCAATAATGTTGATTGAAAATGAAAATCGAAAAAGAAAACTTTATTCATGTGGAGATTGGAGATATAATGGACTTGGTAATGAATATAAAGATACTTATGAATTTACTGAAATCAAATCATCTTTATTTGAAAATGATGATATTCTTGATTTTTTTGTTGGATTTAATCATACTTTGATTTTAACAACAAAAGGGAAAGTAATTGGATTTGGAGATAATAGATTTGGAGAATTAGGAACTGAATATAAAAATGAACAATTAATTCCAATTCAAATTGAACTTCCTAAATTAAGATTTAATGAAAATATTTCTAATTATCATATTTCTTGTGGATTTCAAAAATCATTTCTTTATTATTCTCATCCTCCTTTTTCCAATCTTGAAGAAGATTTGATAAAATTATTTGAAAGAAAAGAATTTTGCGATATTTCATTTAAAACAAGAAATGGAGAAATAATTGAAGCTCATAAATTAATATTGAAATATAGATTAAATCAAAATCAAAATCAATTTGAAAAACTTCAAGAAATTATTTCAAAAAAATCAATTAAAGAATCAAATCAAATATTTGAAATGATTTATTCAAACAGATCAATAATAAATCCAAAATTATATTCTGAAATTAAAGAAATTATAAATTCAAGTGAAAAAATTGAAGAAACAATGAAAAGAATTTATTTAAATGAAAATGAAAAAGATTTTATTATTGAAAGAAAAGAAAAGAAATATAAATTTCCAAAATTAATATTAATAATGAGAAGTGAATTATATCGAGGAATGTTTTTATCTGTAACAAATGATAAATCTAATAAAGTTACAGATTATAGTGAATTAAGTAATAAATCATTTCAAATACTTGAATATTGGATTTATTCAAATCAAATTAAAGATGAAATTCAAATTACACAAGAAATTATTGATGAACTTCAAATAGGAATTGATTATTTTCAATTAAATGAAACAAATCCAAATTTATTTGATTTATTAATTAAAAAATTTAATAATCAAAATCAATAAAGAAAATGAGAACAGATTTAATTTAATATTTAATTTATAAATTAATTTAAAAATATAATTTAATATTTAATTTTATGTTTAAAATAATAATTTAATGTTTTAAATTTAAATATTTTATTATTTAAATATTTAACATATAAATATAAAAAATAAGAATAGATTTAATTTAATATTTAATTTATAAATTATTTTAAAAATATAATTTAATATTTAATTTCATTATTAAAATAATAATTTAATGTTTTAGATTTAAATATTTTATTATTTAAATATTTAGCATATAAATATAAAAATGAGAATAGATTTAATTTAATAATATTTAAATTTTTAAAAATTAATTTAAAATATTTAAAATAATAATTTAATTTTATGTTTAAAATAATAATTTATTGTTTTAAATTTAAATATTTTATTATTTAAATATTTAACATATAAATATAAAAATAAGAATAAATTTAATTTAATATTTAATTTATAAATTAATTTAAAAATATAATTTAATATTTAATTTTATGTTTAAAATAATAATTTAATGTTTTAGAATTAAATATTTTATTATTTAAAAATATTTTGAAAATTGATTTTTTTGAAATTAAAATTTTATCTTTTTTTTTGAATTAAATTGAATTAATATTAATTTAGAAATTTGTTTTTAAATTTAAATTTATTAATAATTTTTAAATTCCAAAATAATTTTAATTTTAATTTTGATTTTAATTTTAATTTTAATTTTGATTTTGATTTTGATTATTAAATTTTTTAATTAATAAATCAAATAAATTTGGATTTGTTTGATTTAATTGAAAATAATCAATTCCTGTTTCTAGTTCGTCAATAATTTCTTGTGTAATTTTAATTTCATTTTTAATTTGATTTGAATAAATCCAATATTCAAATATTTGAAATGATTTATTACTTAATTCACTATAATCTGTAACTTTATTAGATTTATCTTCTGTTACAGATAAAAACATTCCTCGATATAATTCACTTCTCATTATTAATATTAATTTGGGAAATTTATATTGTTTTTCTTTTCTTTCAATAATAAAATCTTTTTCATTTTCATTTAAATAAATTCTTTTCATTGTTTCTTCAATTTTTTCATTGGAATTTATAATTTCTTTAATTTCTGAATATAATTTTGAATTTATTATTTTGTTTGAATAAATCATTTCAAATATTTGATTTGATTCTTTAATTGATTTATTTGAAATAATTTCTTGAAGTTTTTCAATCTGATTTTCATCTTGATTTAATCTATATTTTAATATTAATTTATGAGCTTCAATTATTTCTCCATTTTCTGTTTTAAATGAAATATTACAAAATTCTTTTCTTTCAAATAATTTCATCAAATCTTCTTCAAGATTGGAAAAAGGAGGATGAGAATAATAAAGAAATGAATTGTAATCTCCACAAGAAATATGATAATTAGAAATATCTTCATTAAATCTTAATTTAGGAAGTTCAATTTGAATAGGAATTAATTGTGTTTCTGTATCTTTAAATCCTAATTGAAAAGAAGAATTTAATCCAAATCCTATCATCTTTCCTTTTTCTGTTAATATCAAAGTATGAAAACATCCAACAGAAAAATCAAGAATATCATCATTTTCAAATAAAGATGATTTGATTTCAGTAAATTCATGGGTATTTTCATTTTCTTTACCAAGTCCATTAAAAAAGTATCTTCCACATGAATAAAGTTTTCTTTTTGGATTTTTGATTTTGATTTTCAATCAACATTATTGAATGGACATACCCAGTTTTAATATCAATTATTTTGCCTTTTGGGATATTTTGGATTTTGGTTAATTTTCGTATTTCTGTTTCTTCTTTTCTTGATTCTCCTAATCCAAGTTGTTTCGAAGAATTATTCCCACATCCAAATAATTTTTGATTTGAATTTAAAAGGAAAACATGATTTGAAGAATTTCCTGAAAATATTTTAGAAACATTTTCCATCATTAAAATTGGTTTTTGTGTTTTATAAAGTCTTTTAGAATCAACGCCAAGTTGACTATAAGAATTTGAACCAATTCCATAAGCATTTTGATTTGAAGTTAATAAGTAAATTGAATTAGCTCCAGAAACAATATCTTGAATTATTCTATCATTTGTTTCAATGATTAATGATGAAATATTGATAAATTCATTTGGATTATTTTGGATTTATTTTTTCTCCTTTTGCAAATACATTTCCTTCTATTGTTAAAATAGCTTCATTTTCTTCAACAGTTACTTTTTGAATATTTTCTTCAATTTGAATTTTTGAAGGATTTTGATTTGAATCATCATTTAAATATTCTATTGCTTTTCCATTTTCAAAAAGGAAAATTGTTGCGAATTCACCTGATGAAATTTGTTTAATTTGTTTTTCATTTTCATTTTCATTTTCATTTTCATTTTCATTTTCAAATTTAAATTGAATTGGTTTTTTAATTTCTTTTGGTTCATTTTTTAAAAGAATTGGTTTGTGATTTCTTCCAAAAAATAAAATTTCATTCATTTTAAAAAAAATGAAAAAAAAAGAAAAAATAAAAATCATTTTTTTCTTTTTGTATTTGCTTTTTTCCAAATTAATTTTTAAAAATGAATATTCAAACAATTAAACCAATACTTTTACTCAAAATTTTTGATTTTTGTACTGTAAAAGAATTAATTAATGTAAGGCAAACATGTCAACAATTTAAAAGAATTTCTGATAAAAGTCGGGTTTGGTTTGAATATTTAAAATTCATTCAAAAACCACATCTTGAAAGAACAACATCATTGACGCTCAGTAACACGAACACAAATACTAATTTACAAGAAAAAGATGTGCAAGATTTAGTGCCAAACGAAGAATATGAAATCAATATGGTTTATCAAAAAAGAATCAATTGGTTTGCAGTTTGTGTTTCTGAAAAAAAAACCCAAAAAAATTGGAAAGAAGGAACTTATGAAATTGTTTCAATTGAAGCAAAAGGAGGTGTAAGATGTCTTACGATTGAAGAAGATTTGTTACTTTTTGGAACAGATGAGAATTTTGTGTCTGTTTATGATCTTGCTCAACAAAAACCTGAATATAAAGGTACTTTTTCAGGTCATAAAGGTTGGGTTGAATGTATTGATATGGATTTTGATAGTTTAACAGCTGTTTCTGGAGGATGGGATTCAACGGTATCTTTTTGGAAAAAGAATATTTAAAATTATTAAAACAAGATCTTTATTAATATTAATTTTATAAATGAATTATTTAATTTTATAAATGAATTTAATTTTATAAATGAATTTTATAAATGAATTTTAATTTTATAAATGAATTTTATTTAAATTTAATTTTATAAATGAATTTTATTTAAATTTATAAATGAATTTTATTTAAATTTATAAATGAATTTAATTTAAATTTAATTTTATAAATGAATTTTAATTTTATAAATGAATATTAAATTTATAAATGAATTTTAATTTTATAAATGAATTTTATTTTTATAAATGATTTTAATTAATTTTATAAATGAATTTTATTTAAATTTATAAATGAATTTAGGTTTGTGTTTGGGATCTTGAAAAAGCAAAATTGAAATATAAACTTAAAGGTCATAAAGATAGAGTTGTTTGTTTAAAAATGAATGAAAAATATATCGTAAGTGGAGATTGGAGAGGGGAATTAATTGTATGGGATAAAGAAAATGGAAAAAGACTTCATAAATTACACAATCACACAAACTCAATTTTTGCACTTGAACTTGAAAAAAATATAGCAATAACAAGTAGTGCAGATAAAACTATTAAAATTTTTGATATTGAAAAAGGTGAATTGAAGACTACACTAACTGGACACAAGAATTGGGTTGTTACTGTAAAAAAAGTGAATCCACTTTCTTCCACTCATAATATTGTTTCTGGAGGTTGGGATGGTGTTACTCGAGTTTGGGATATTGAAAATGAAAAAAGTTTCGGTTCTACTGGTGGTCATACTGATTCAATTACTTGTTTGGAAGTTCTTAATCCTTATAATAATCCTGTTTTTCTCACTGGCTCAGTTGATCATTTGATTAAAAAATGGGATTTAAGAAGTGGAAGAGTTGTTCAAACATTTTATGGACATCGAAGTCCTGTCAAAGTATTTTAATATTGAATATTGAATATTAAATATTAAATATTAAATTATGAATATTGAATATTAAATTTTGAATATTGAATATTAAATATTAAATATTAAATTTTGAATATTAAATATTGAATATTGAATATTAAATTATAAATATTAAATTATAAATATTAAATTATGAATATTGAATATTAAATATTGAATATTAAACATTGAATATTGAATATTGAATATTGAATTTTGAATATTAAATATTAAATATTAAATATTGAATATTAAACATTGAATATTGAATATTAAATATTGAATATTGAATATTGAATATTAAATATTAAATTATGAATATTAAATATTAAATATTAAATATTAAATTATCAATATTAAATATTAAATATTGAATTATGAATATTAAATTATAAATATTGAATATTGAATATTGAATATTAAATATCAAAATTTGAATTTAAACTAAATTATTTTTAGTGTTTATCTGTAACTCCTTCTTTAAATACTGTTGTTTCTTCTGGTGATGTTAAAGATTCTTCAGTTTATTTCTGGGATTTTAGAACAGGAAAATTATTATATTCAAAATATCAACACAGAGAAAATACCGAAATTACTTCAATGAAAGTTGATAATGAAAAAGTAATCACAGGTTCAAATGATGGAACAGTTAAAATTTGGAATTTCAGAATTTAACAAATTTTTAATTAAATTTTTAATTAAAATCAAAATCAAAATTTTTAATCAAAATCAAAAAATGAATAAAAAAATAATAATCAAAATAAAAATTCTAATTTCTTTAATTTCTACATCATTAAGCATATCCCTTTTTTTCTTCCATCTTTTTTACTTTGAGAATCCTGTGATTGAGCACGAGATTTTTCAACTTCTTCAACTAATTTAAAAAAAGCCTCATTTAAATTTTGTTTATTTTTTGCAGAAACTTCAAAAAAAGGAACAGAAAAAATACCAGCAAGATCACTCAATTCCTGAAAAGAAACCTTTCTTTGAGATTCCAAATCTGATTTATTACCAACAATAACAAGTGGGAACTTTTCTGAATTTTGAACTTTACAAATAACTTCTCTAAATAAAGAAATTGAATCAAATGATTCTCTTGAATCAATCGAATAAACAATCATAAATCCCTCTTCTTGTTTGATTGAGATCTCTCTTATCGCGGTGTATTCATCTTGTTCAACAGTATCATGAATATCAAGCAAATAATTTTTATTATTGATATTCATTTGTTGTTTATAAAAATCATCAATTGTTGGATCATATTCTTCATAAACCCATTTATTAATAAATTGGAAAATCATTGCAGTTTTTCCAACTCCATCTTTTCCATAAACTCCAATTTTTAAATCATTTAATTTTACTTCCATTCTAAATCTTAAAAAAAAAAATGAAATTTTTTTTTTCACTTTTTTTTTTAAAATTTAATTTAACATTTAATTTTATTAATGACTTCTCAAGTTGCTCTTTTAATTGTTAGAGTTGGTAATGCTCTTTGTGTTTTGACAATGTTTCCTGCTTCTTTTGTTGGTATTGCTCGTGCTGCAGATAAAGTTTTTAATGTTGCAGAATTCTATTTAGCTTTAAATGCTTTGTAAAAAATTTTATTTAAAATCTCCTTTTTATTTTTAAATTTAATTTAATTTTAAATTTAATTTGGTTCAATTTAATTTGATTTAATTGAAATGATTTAGTATTTTATCTTTTTTACTTGTTTTTGCTGAATTTTCTTCTTTTCGATTTTTATTTGAGAAAATGAGTTTTTTAAAAGGTTATCTTGGAAAAGGAATGCTTACAATAATTATTGGAAGTTTGGGTATATTTTTATTAATATTTTTATTAATATTTTTATTAATATTTTTATTAATATTTTTGAATTTAGGAATTGGTTGTTCACAAGATGAAGTATTTTTATTAGTGATGTAAAAATCAAATCTAAATCAAAATCAAAATCAAAATCAAAATCAAAATTAAAATTAAAATCAAAATCAAAATCAAAATCAAAATCAAAATCAAAATCAAAATTAAAATTAAAATTAAAATTAAAATTAAAATTATAATTAAAATTAAAAATCAAAATTAAAATCAAAATCAAAATCAAAATCAAAATCAAAATCAAAATCAAAATCAAAACCAAAATAAAAATCAAAATTAAAATTAAAATTAAAATTAAAATCAAAATTAAAATTAAAATCAAAATTAAAATTAAAATTAAAATTAAATTTAAAATTAAAATTAAAATTAAAATTAAAATTAAAATTAAAATTAAAATTAAAATCAAAATCAAATCTAAATCTAAATCAAAATCAAAATCAAAATCTAAATCAAAATTAAAATTAAAATCAAAATTAAAACCAAAAATCAAATTAAAATCAAAATTAAAATTAAAATTAAATTTAAAATTAAAATTAAAATTAAAATCAAAATTAAAATCAAAATTAAAATCAAAAATCAAAATTAAAATTAAATTTAAAAATCAAAAGTGGAATTATTGTTTTAGTTTTTGGTGTTTTCCAAATTGTTGGTTCATTTACTTTCCTAAAAGATGAAATTAAAGAAATTGGATTCGTTTCTAGAACATTTACATCACAAAATAATGAAAATGAACCTATTTATGTTCCTAAAAAAACAATTCCAGAAAATTATCAAAATGAAACAAAAAATTCAAAATCAAAATCAAAATCAAAATCAAAATCAAAATCAAAATCAAAATCAAAATCAACAACAAATTCAGATAATTCAGATAATTCAGATAATTCAGATAATTCAGATAATTCAAATAATTCAGAAAAAAGTGATAATGAAAAATAACTTTTTCAAAAAGTCAAACAATTTATTTTCTCATAAAAAAAGAATAAGAAAAAGAATAAAAATAAAAATAAAAATAACAACAATTTAGAATCACAAAATTTAAATTTAAATTCAAATTCAAATTCAAATTCAAAAGTTTGTTTGTTCGCTTTTTTAAAAAATATATAATTTTTTGATATTCAATTACTTTGTTGCCTTTTGTTTTGAGAAATTTAAAAGTAAATAAAATATCTTTGCATTTTTATCAACATATCAAATTCAAGAAAGAAAAAAAGAAAGAAATCAATAAACTTTTTGGATACTTTTTAAAAGATGCAACCAATTAATCAGCAAAGAATAATCAGTAAAACTAATTGAAAAAGTTTTGTTTTGATCAAGAACAATCTCAAAACTATTTTTTTTCTTTTTATCCAAACGTTCTCTGCCAGTAAGAATACGCAAATCAGAGGTTATAGCAATAATTTTGATTGGGGCACAATTTTCCAAATTATGTTTAGTAATAATATTTGCATCAAAAAACGCAAGTAAATTTTGTTTCAAAACAAGCCATCGTTTTTTAGCAGATGTCCGCTTTTTTCCGCTCAATTCGGAAATGAAGGCGGTTCCTTGCAAAAGAATTGGTTTGTGGATAATTTTGTCCCATTTAGTTTCTGCTGATTCTTGTTCTGATAGTTGTTTTTTAATCGTTATTTTCTTTGTTTGTTCTGAAGACAATCGTGATTCTAAACTCCTTGCTTCAAGTGCTGATAATTGAGTGTTGAAAATGCTTAAATCGCGAAGCAGAACCTCCAATTCATAATATATTCTTCTTACAAAATGTTCTCCTAATGAAGAATTGAAATTCACTGGAAGTTTCAAACTTGTTAGAATTACAAGCGCAATTTCTGAAAATAGCGCATCTATCTCAACTATTTGTTCTTTTGTTAAGGTTTCTTCGATTAAAGAATCACTTTCTTCTTCAATATGTTTCTATTTTGAGATATTTTTTTTAGAATAAAATCAAAATCAAAATTAAAATCAAAATTAAAATTAAAATCAAAATAATTAATAAAATAAATACAGATATTGCAGCAACAAAATTAATACGTTCAGGAAACCGTTGAATTAAATCAAGATTGAATTTCTGTAAATATTTTTTTGATTGACGAAAAGTAACACCTCTTGAAAGATGATCCAAAAATTTTGCAAGAATTACAAGTTTTTGATAAGTATTTTCTTTGAGATCACCTAAAATCATTTCAGAAACAAAAATAAATTAAATAAAATTAAATTAAATAAAATTAAATTAAATTAAATTAAAAAAATAATTTTTGGAATTACCATCATAGAGATGAAATCGTTGTGGATTTTCAAGAGAAACGCAAATGAAATTTTGTATAATAAGCCCGCCAACAACCTGACACGCATTATCAGGGAAACGTTGCACAAGAAGATCGTTAAGATAACTGCATAAAGAACGAATATTTGAAGGAATCAAAGAGATATTTTGGAAGATTGCGTTTGCAAAAAGATGGAAATATTTGCGCAAATTGGACTCGTTTCTTGAGATAGCTGCAGGATTATGTGCTTTATAAGGATTCATCTCAAACTCCATTTCGTCGTCATCGCAAATTTCAGTAATCAAACCTCCAAATGTTTGGGATAAATAATCTTTGCCGTGAAAAAAGACAAAAAGTGAAACAATTTCAAGTGAAACAGAATCAATAATATAAAAAGAGCTTGGCGAAGTTAGAAGCATCACGCGTTGAGCAACAACCATCTTTGTCAACGCAAAGTCCATATTCATTGATTCAAATAAATGAAATAAAGCATGAGCAACTTCGGTTGATTGATTTAAAGAAAATTCATAAAAATTAACAATATAAATCACAAATTCGATATCAAATAATTCCAGAAAATCTCCGAGTATTTGTTTGCCATAATCTAAGCATTTATTAAAATTACTCTGGAGTTCTGAATTTTTGTTATCAAGTTCATTAGCTACGAATTCTTCACTTAATGTTGAATCAATATGATAAATGATTAATTGAATACATTTTCCTCTTGCTTTTTTTTCCATTTTTTGAAGTATTTGTTCTGCTTCCTATTTTGATTTTAATTATTAAATAAATTTTGATTTTAATTATTATATAAATTTTGATTTTAATTATTAAATAAATTTTAATTTTAATTTTTAAATAAATTTTGATTTTAATTTTTAAATAAATTTTGATTTTAATTATTAAATAAATTTTGATTTTAATTATTAAATAAATTTTGATTTTAATTTTTAAATAAATTTTGATTTTAATTTTTAAATAAATTTTGATTTTGATTTTAAATAAATTTTAATTTTATTACATATTGAATATCTGATGGAATAATTCCTTGCAATCTTTGGAAAACACTTTTCACAGCAGAATAACGAAATTCAATTGGAAAATGCAATAGAATATTTTCCCAAATTTTCTTGTATTTTTTTTCCTCTTTAAAAAATTAAATTTTAAAATTAAAATCTAAAATCAAAATTTAAAAATATATTAAGTTACTTTGGTTTTCGGATGTTTTGCAAATATCATTAACTATGAAATTAGATAGTAAAGAAGTAAAAATAGATCTGAAAAGAAGCGAAAAAACAATTTTATGAACACCATATTCAATATCATCCCTATGATGCATAAAAAAATCGCTGCTTTTAATCAAAGAAAACAAAAAATCAGTACTATGAAGCAAAAACTCAGGATTTCTTGAAATTTCCTTTGAGCGCATAAACTCTAAAAGCTTTGAAAATATATTTTCGCAATCAACATCATATTTTTCAAATAAATCAAAAACTTGAGAACAATAAGAATGGATTATAATCTCATCCACTCGTTTTTTTTGCTTTGCTTGTCCAACTTGTGATTCTAGAATTGACAGTTTTTGTAAATCTTCGGTTATTTTTGGAAAAATATCAGAAAATAATGAAAAAACAAATTTGAGTTGCGATTCAAATCTTGAAAAATGTGAAATAAGACCATTTAGATTTGTGGAGAAATTCAAAAGCTCTTTCATTTGTTTTTGAGTGACTGTTTTCTTAAAAGTGACTAAATATTCCACTTTGTTTCCAAAATGCATTTTGGGGTAAATATTCTTGAAGTCTCGTTTTGCTTTCTCTTTATTTTTGGCTTCAATTTTCTCAGCAACATTTCTTTTTAATTTTGTTTTGATTTTCATGAGCATCGTTGTTTTTTTTATAACAGAATTGATAAATTGTTGTGTTTCATCATTGAGTTGTTTTTCCTTATTAATTAAATCATTTATTTCACTTGGAATTTCAACACGAAAAGGTTCAAAAGAATAAGGTTGTTGATTTTCGAAAAAAAGTTCTCTTCTTGGTAAATTATGAATAGAAAACGGTTTATTTGATAAAAAGGTGTTTGTTTTATAAACTCTTGATGGAGTGAATTCTGTTTCTGAAAACGGAAAAGAATCATTTCCTATTCCTATTGGGGATGGTCCATATTCATATTCTGAATAGAATGGAATCCCCATTGCTGTTGTTTGTGCTCGTTGATTGTGCACTAGTTTTGTCGGTGTTTTTATTAACCGATAATTTTCTTCTCCTCCTAATGATCCTTTTCTTGGTGGTCGATGCATGTAATTAGTCTTGGATTCTGTCAAATAATTATGAAAATGTTTTTGTGTATTTGCTTTTTCTTCAAATGCCATTCTTTTTATTCGACTTTTTGGTGTTGCTTTTGTAGATTTCATTTGGATTTTTTTCTTATTTTCAATTTAAATTTAAATTTTGATTTTAATTTTGAATTTGATTTTAATTTTAATTTTGATTTTGATTTTGATTTTAATTTTAATTTTAATTTTAATTTTAATTTTAATTTTAATTTAAATTTTAATTTTAATTTTGATTTTAATTTTGATTTTAATTTTAATTTTGATTTTTAATTTTAATTTTAATTTTAATTTTAATTTTAATTTTAATTTTAATTTTGATTTTGATTTTAATTTTAATTTTAATTTTAATTTTGATTTTGATTTTAATTTTAATTTTAATTTTAATTTTAATTTTTAATTTTAATTTTAATTTTAATTTTGATTTTAATTTTAATTTTAATTTTAATTTTAATTTTAATTTTGATTTTGATTTTAATTTTGATTTTAATTTTAATTTTGATTTTGATTTTAATTTTGATTTTAATTTTAATTTTGATTTAAATTTTGATTTTAATTTTAATTTTAATTTTAATTTTAATTTTAATTTTAATTTTAATATTAATTTTGATTTTAATTTTAATTTTAATTTTAATTTTAAATTTAATTTTGATTTTGATTTTAATTTTAATTTTGATTTTAATTTTAATTTTGAATTTTGATTTTAATTTTGAATTTTAATTTTGATTTTGATTTTGAATTTGATTTTGATTTTAATTTTGATTTTGATTTTGATTTTAATTTTGATTTTAATTTTAATTTTAATTTTAATTTTAATTTTAATTTTAATTTTAATTTGGATTTTGATTTTGATTTTGATTTTGATTTTGATTTTGATTTTCGTTTTGATTTTGATTTTGATTTCAATTTTAATTTTAATTTTAATTTTAATGGGGGGTTAATAAATTTTAACACGATAATAAGAAAATTATTATTTTCTAAAAATTTTTTTTAAAATCTTTTTTTTTCGAGTGATAACGAGAAAAAAAATTTTGTTTTTTTCACGAGCGGAGTGTAACGACGCGAGTGAAAAAATATTTTTGAAAAAAAAATTTGAAGAAAATAATAATTTTCGAATTCGTGTTGAATTTATTAACCCTTTTAATGAACTTGTGAAAAACCCAAAAAGTTGGGAAAAATGATGAGGAAAGAAAAGAAAAGCAAAAAATTTTGAATGAAAAAAAGAAGAAATTTATGAATTTTAGGAATTAGGGAAAATTTTTTCTCAATTTTTTAAGAAATTTGGGTCGAATTTTGACGAATTTTGACGAATTTTTTGATTCCACAGAAGAATAATTTTTATTATTATTCTGTGAACTTAAAAAAAAGAGTTTTTAAAAGAGATTCCCATTCAAAATTTACAGAATAATAACAAAATTATTCTTCTGTAAATTTTTGAGCTATGTTCATTAATTTTAATTTTAATTTTGATTTTGATTTTGAATTTGATTTTGATTTTGAATTTCATTTTAATTTTAATTTTAATTTTAATTTTGATTTTAATTTTGAATTTTGATTTTGAATTTTGATTTTAATTTTAATTTTAATTTAATTTTGAATTTTAATTTTGATTTTGAATTTGAATTTTAATTTTAATTTTAATTTTAATTTTAAATTTTAATTTAATTTTAATTTTAATTTTAATTTTAAATTTTGATTTTGATTTTGATTTTAATTTTAATTTTGAATTTTGATTTTAATTTTAATTTTAATTTTAATTTTCAAATTAAAGTTGACAGATACTTTTTGGTTATACCACAAATATAACCCAGTTAAAAAAGCTAATATCTCTTCTTCAAATCCCTTAAATAATTAAAATAAACATTTTTTAAATTTTTAAATTTGTATATTTGTAAATTTTTATATAAATAAATAAAGAAGGAACTACTTTTTCAATATCATCAGGTGAACAAAGATAAAATTGATAATTAACTGCTTTCAAATATTCAATTAAAATTTCATTTTTTGATTTATCTCCTTTTAAAATATCATTTTCTTGAATCTGTGAAATAATAGAAAATAAATGAAGTAAAGATGAACCATCCTATAAAATCAAGTTTAAGATCAAGAAAGAAAATATAAATATATAAATATTTATTTTTTATAATAAAAAGAAGAAGTTTCGGTTGTTTTTTTTTTTGTTTTTTTATTTTATTTCATTTTATTTTATTTTTGGAAAATAAAACCTTTAATTCTTTAACGTCTTGAATTGGTTGATAACTTTTACGACTTAATTGTTCATTTGCCCAATTTAAAAGCATTTCTTTATGAAAAATTAACGGAGATGTGTTATTTTGATTAAATTCTTTCATTTTTTTTTGAAATTTTAATTAAATTAAATTAAATTTTATTTTTATATATTTTTATTTTTTAAAAGAAAAAGAAAAAATGAAAATTAAAAATTAAAATTAAAAATAAATTTTTTTTTTGAGAATTTTCAACAAGAAGAAAGAAGAAAGAAGAAAGAAGAAAGAAAAGAAAGAAATTAATTTTAATTAATTTTAATTTTAAAAAAGAAAAAAAAGAAAATTTCAAATGGCAAAAAAGCAAAAAAAAAGAAAAAAAAAAGAAAAAGAAAAATTTTAATTAGATCACTTATTTCTTATCTTTTCTTGTAGCAATAGTAACAGCATTAGGAAAAGCAACAACAACAGATTGATCATTATATACAAACTCATCCTGAACAACAACATCATTATATTTTTTAATCTGATATTCTTGAAGACGATTCTGTTTGACTTTACGGAAATTCCAAGTGACAACAAAAGGACCAGTACTAGTAACAATACTTCTTTCACCAGTATCACCGATATTAAAATGAGCGTGAGTGAAATTAACAGTGCCACCCACAAGAGCAATATGTTCATGTTTAAGCTGGAGCCTTTTTGGAATCGGTTTTTCTTTTCCCATTCGAACTTGAAATCCAGTTTTTCCATTTTCCATTTCTGTTCGGATTACTAATAAATAAGTACTACAAGTTGCAAGAACCCATTTTCCATCGCCTGTTGTATCCACGCCCAAAATAGGATCTCCAAATCCAGGAAGACTTGTTTTAGCACGTTTATTGATGTCTGAAAATAGCCGGATTTCTCCGGTTCGTGAACCAACAACAAGATGTCCATCATTAGTTGTTGCTGTGCATGATAATTGAGGTTTGGAGGTTGGTGCGTAAGTGTATTTTTGAGTCGATACAATCTTATTTTTTCGGAGTCTTGGATCGATCAAGAAAAGACTGTTTGAATTCATTCCTCCAAATATATTTTCTGATGTTGTTTGTGCTAATTTTGAGCGCGGGAATATTTTTTGGATCGGAATATCTTGATTTCCTGTCCATTCCTCAACAACTTCTCCTCGATTAAGATCCAGTTGGTATATTTTCTTGTCATCTCGGGGATTTAAAAGAAGCATTGAGGAATCTTGATTGTGAAGCATAACTTTTGAAGGTGCAAACACTTTTTCATCATTATCATTGATATCTTCAATTGTGTGAATAAATTTGATTTCGTTCGGTGTGTGTTTGAACACTCCCACTTTGGATCCTCTCACAATGAAAGACCGATCGTTGCATCTTCCAACAGCAAGATGTTTATTTGAATCTTCTTGTCTTTTTTTGATTCGCATTTTGGATAATACTTCACTTAGTTCGTCATCATCTGATTCATCTTCATCTTCACTTGCTTCATTTTCACTTGATTGATATTGCTCATCATCTTCAGTTTCATATGATTCAGTCACGTATTCTTGTTCTTGTTCTTTATCTTGGTCGCCTGATATTTTTGGCTGTTCTTGAATTGCTTGATCTTCTTGTTCATCGGAGATATCTGCTTCTGAAACATATTCATCTTCATTTTGATTTTGATTTTGATTTTGATTTTGATTTAAATTTAAATTTTTAAATTCATTTTCAATTTGATTTTCATCTTCAATTAAATTTTCATTTTCATCTTCATCTTCATCTTCATATTCGCTTTGATTCATAATTTCAATTTCTCCATCTTCAAAATCCCCAAGTTCATAATCATTTGAACCATCATCTGGTATTTCTGTTTCCTTAAAAGCATCAAAAATATAATCAGTATTTGTTGCTTTTTGGAATCTTAATTTATTGTTTGTTTCCCATAAACACATAACAAAATTTTTCTGGAATTCCAAAAAAGAATTCAAGTCGCTAAAAACAATTTTCCAAAGAAACCAGTCATTTGAAATCTGTTGAATCCATTGGCAAAACTTTTCTTTTTCTGAAAAACTCAAATGCATATCGTTATTTATGACTTGTTTTCCTAATAAATTCCCAAAACTGTCAGTAAAGTAAATGTTATAAATAAATTCTACTGGTTCTGAAATCGCTATTTGTGATGTTTTAGACCAAGGTATGAATTGTTGTGTTGCGTTTTCAAAAAGAAATATATCGCATTTCAATTGAACTTTGACAGTTCCTTCAATTTGGGTAAGTTTCAATGTTTTTCCCATTTTTTGTGGTGAAAATGGATCTTCTGCTGAAATTTTTGGAGTTGTAAAATTAATTTTTTTTGGAGTTTGTTTTTTTGGAGTTTGTTTTTTTGGAGTTTGTTTTTTGGCAGTTGTTTTTTTGGCAGTTGTTTTTTTGGCAGTTTGTTTTTTTGGGGTTTGATTTATTTGTTTTTTTGGAGTTTGTTTTTTTGGAGTTTGTTTTTTGGCAGTTGTTTTTTTGGCAGTTTGTTTTTTTGGAGTTTGATTTATTTGCTTTTTTGGAGTTTGATTTGTTTGATTAATTTGATTAATTTGATTTGTTTGATTTGTTTGATTTGTTTGATTCATTTGATTCATTTTATTCATTTGATTTGTTTGATTCATTTGATTTGTTTGATTTGTTTGATTTGTTTGATTCATTTGATTTGTTTCAATAGGGTTTTGCTGAGCAAATTGCTTTTCAGTAAATTGTCTTAAATCTCGCTCCATTTTTGCTTGTTGCATTTTAAGTTTCAACATTTCAAAAAAATCATTAAGTTCCATTAATTGGCAAAATTCATATAAATTATCTTCTTGTTGATCAAAAACTTTTTGATATTGATTTTCATAGATAGCCAAACAAATACTAAGACGGAATTGATCAATCAACTCATTCGATTGGCTTGGTTCGATTTCAAGAAGAAAGGCCTCTTCACCGGGTTTTTTCCAAATAAATCCAACGTTTGCTTGTTTTGTCTTTGTTTCTGTCAAATAAATAAATGGTGTAATTGAAACTTTTTTTGGATCGCGGATTTCTTCATCACTTTCTGAATCATCTTCATCTTGATTTGGATTCTCATTTATAATTGGTGAAATCACTAATTCATATTGAATTGGATCTTCTGAGACTAGAACTGTTTTTACTTTGCAATCTATAAAGAAAACAGACATGTTCTGAGCATCTTTTATTTGATAAAGTGTTGCATTGATTTCTGGTGTTTCTGGTTTATTGTCTTCTGAATCTCCAATTATTAATTTTCCTAATGCTTTTATAAAGTTCATTTTTTTGTGTTTTTTGTTTTTAAAATAAAAAAAGAAAATGAAAATAGAAAATGAATTTGAAAAAAAAAAGAAAAATAAAAAATTTTTTTTATTTTTGATTTAACGATTTTTAATTGGAAAATAAATACAATAAATTAATAAAATAAATTAATAAAATAAATTAATTAAATTAATAATTAACGGTTAGGAAAATAAATTAAAAAGGAAAAGTGGAAAAGAAAAAGTGGAAAAAATTTAATTTTTTGTTTATTTTGTTTTTTTGTTTGATTTTTAATCAAATTTTTTCTTTTTTCTTGTTTTCAAAAAAGTAAAAAAGTAAAAGTAAAAAAAAATAGAAAAAAAAACTTAAAAATTTTCACTTCCTTCTTTTGTTTTTTTTTGTTAGGTTTTGGTATTATATTTGTGCCAAAACGAATTAGTTCACATCCAATCAAAAAGAAGGAAAAGAAAAAGGAAAATAATCAAAAAAAAAATGAGTTATAAAATAATGCAGCAACCACCACCTTCACTTTTATTAACTTCTTTTTGTGGATTTGATTTTGGTTGATTTTCAGAAATTGTATCTTTTCTCTTTCTCAATTCACGAACTAATTGTTGAAAACATTCTGCTACATTACTTCCAGTTTTTGCAGAACTAAAAAAAAGAGAATTTTTGGATAAATTTTCATTCCGATTTATATTTATATTTAAATTTATATTTATATTTATATTTATATTTATATTTATATTTATATTAAATATTTATATTTATATTAATATTTATATTTATATTTATATTTATATTTATATTTATATTAATATTTATATTTATATTTATATTTATATTAATATTTATATTTATATTAATATTTATATTTATATTTATATTTATATTTATATTTATATTTATAATTGAGAAACTGTATACGTTTCAAAATAAAGACTAGAAAATTCTGCTGCTAATTCCTCGCCAGATTCAACTGTAACAACCCTTTCTTCATGAAGATCTAAAAAAGTAGTATAAAAATTAACATTCAATTTAACCTTTAGTTTAAAAACTAAATTAAAAATTACCCGATTTATTTGCAACTGTAATTACAGGAGCACCTTTTGGTCCTTTTGCTCTTTTAACTGCCTGATGAAGTTGTTTAGCTTCAATAAAGCTTGTTCTTGAAATGATACTATAAACAATTAAAAAAGCTTGACCAGTTGAAATATACTAAAATAGAATTAAATTTATAATCAAATTTAGAATGAATTTATATTTATATTTATAATCAATGAATTTTATATTTATATTTATAATTAAATTTAGAATTAAATTTAGAATTAAATTTAAATTAAATTTATAATTAAATTTATAATTAAATTTATATTTTAATTTTTATTTAATTAAAAATTTATAATTTATATTTATAATTAAATTTATAATTAAATTTATAATTAAATTTATAATTAAATTTATAATTAAATTTAGAATTAAATTTAGAATTAAATTTAGAATTAAATTTATAATTAAATTTATAATTAAATTTATAATTAAATTTATAATTAAATTTAATTAATTAAATTTAAATTAATTAAATTTTTATAATTAAATTTATATTTATATTTTTATAATTAAATTTATAATTAAATTTAGAATTAAATTTATAATTAAATTTATAATTATATTTAGAATTAAATTTAGAATTAAATTTAGAATTAAATTTATAATTAAATTTATAATTAAATTTATAATTATATTTATAGTTAAATTTATAATTAAATTTATAATTATATTTATAATTAAATTTATAATTAAATTTATAATTAAATTTATAATTAAATTTATAATTATAATTATATTTATATTTATATTTGTATTTATAATGAAATTTATAATTATATTTATAATTAATTTTATAATTGAATTTATAATTAAAATCTCGATCATTCTAATTACTTTATCTCTAACAGAACGATATTCTTCCTGACCAGCAGTATCAATAATTTCAAGGGTAACTTCTTTATTATCAATTTCTGTTTCTTTTTGATATGATTGTTCTATAAAAAAAAACACAAAAAAAATAAAATTTTTTAAAATTAAGCAAATACATGACACAATATTACAAAATCTAAATATATTTCTTCTTACCAATTGTTGGATCATAATCTTGGTGAAATCTTCCATGAAGATATTGAACTGTTAAACAAGACTTTCCAACTAAAAATTATCGAAAAAAAAAAAACGTTGATAAAAATAAAAAAAATCAATTCAAAATTTCGATTTTTTAAAAAAATTTATTTTTTTTTTTAATTTTGATTTATTTTGCTTTTAAAAAAATTTTTTTTATAAAATTTTAAAAGGAAATGTTTTGATTTATATTATAAATTTACCTGAACCTCCTCCAATAAGTACAATCTTATAATATTCTTTTGACATTGTAAAACAAAAAACAAATAAAATGTTTGGGACTTATAAAAAAGAAAGAAATAAAGGAAAGAAAGAAAGAAAGTGTTTAAAAAAAAATGAAATTTTAATATTTTTTTTTTTCTTATTTTTTCCTTTTTTTTTTGATAAGAAAAAAGAGAAAATAAAAATAGAAAAAGAAATAGAAATAAAAATAATAAAAATAAAAGAGAAAAATTATTAATTTAACCATCATTATTATTCATTTTAATAAAAAATAATAATTTTTTTTTTTTCATTTTTTTTCTTTTTTCTTTTTTAATTTAAAAATGAATGATAATCAACAAAATTTTCAAGTTGGATTTTTTGATAAACCAATTTTTGAATTAATTAAAAATAATCAAACAGAAAATCAAAATGAAAATCGAAATGAAAATCAAAATGAAAATCAAAATCAAAATTTTTCATTTCCAAAAAATAATATTTTTATAAAAATTGGATTAAATTTGAATCAATTTTTTTCTAATTATAAAAAACAGAATTTCTGGAATCAAAATGTTAAAAGACAAAACCCTATCATTTCCAAAATTCAATTACAAAATAATATTGAAATAAAACCAACAAATAAATCACAAATATTAATTCAATCCTTAATTAAAAAATCACCATTACTTTTTGAACCAAAATTTAATGTTTTATTTGGTGGCTCAATTTCAAAAAACTATGAATTCAATACACAAATAGGATTCTCTGAAGAGAAGACTCCTAAAATCAAACTAATTACGAAACAGCAATTACCAAACTCAATCACAAATACAATTTCATCAACCTTAAATGCAAATAGAAATGATCCAAAAAAACCACCTTTAATGATAAATGCTCATGCTTACAAATCCTTCTCAAAAATTCCTTATGTAAATCTCAAAGACCCATTATTACATCTTCGTTTGGAATCGAACTATTTACTTCCTTTATTAAAACTCCAACACAAAAATGGTGCTGTTGAATTTGATTTTTTAAAAGGAAAATTCATGTTTTCTCATGAACAAACTGATTCGAAAACAAGATTTTTTTTCAAAACATCTTTCACTCATCCTTTTTTAAACCCTTCTTTATATTTTGATCATTTAATACCAAGATTTGAGTTTGGATTTTATCAAAATTTTCATAATGCTTCTAAAAATCACAAATTTGAATTTTCAAATACAAATTTCATTCAAAAATATGTTGGCTTACAATTTGGAATTCATCATCAAATCACTAATAATACTACATTATCTGGGTTTTTTTCTATTGGATTGAAGGGAATTTCTTTGAATTTAGGGTAGGAATTTTATTATTTAAACTAAACTATCATATTTAAAATTATTATATTTAAAATTAATTTGTAGTTTTGATAGTAATAAGTTTCATGTTAATATACCAATTCTCCTTACAGATAAACTAGATCTTGTATCTTTTCTTTCTTACGTTGTAATACCTTCAACAATCTTTATTTTTGTGAAAAAATTTGTAATTAATTTAGTTTGGAAAAAATTGATACGCAAAAATAAGTAAGCAAAATTGAATTATTTTTTATATTTATATTTATATTTATATTTATATAATTATTTTTTAGTGAAGAAACAAAAGATGAAGATTCAACTGAAAATAAAAATCAACAAATTTCAAATCTTTATTCTGATTTACTTCAACAATCAGTTAATATAAGAAGAGAAAAAGAAGAAAAAAAGGATGGATTAATAATTCAAGAAGCAAGATATGGAGATCTAAAATCAGATAAATATATTGATGTTACATCACAACTTCAATTCCAAGTTGAAGATTCAAAACTTAAAATATATGGTGATTATCCTAAATCAAAACTGTTCCTATTCGAAGATCCTTCTCCAGATTCTTCTAAATCTCTTTGGATTCGTTATTTGTATCAAAAAAAAATTCATGAAGCAACTTTTAAAGATCTTGAAGAAGTTGAAATTCCAAATGAAAATCAACAAATTTAAATCAAAATTTAAATATAATTTTTAAAATTAAAAAAAAGGTGAAAAATATCTTTCCTCTTTTTCTCTTTTTTTTTATCTTTTTTTTTTTTTTTTAATTAAAAATAGATCAATGAAAGCAACAAAAAAAAAGAAATTAAAAATAAAAAAATTATCCCTTTTTCTTTCTTTAATTTCTTTTAATTTTAAATTATTATTGTATCTATTTTCTTCAACAATCCATTATTTAAAAAATGAAAATAAAATTAAAATTTTTAAAAGCAAAATTCACCTAACAAATAACTAATTAAATAAAAAAATTAGTTAAAAAAATTAGTTAAAAAAAATTAAATAAATAAAAAGACAAATCATCAAAAAAAAAAAACAATTATTTTGAAAGGAATAAATAAAAATAATTGCTTTTGCCTTTTGAAATTTTTTTTTTGTAAACTTTTTTTTTTTATTAAAAAAAGAAGCAATTAATATTCAAATAAGATCCCAAAGCTTTCATTCCAAAACAAAAAAATAAAAAAACAAAACGCTTAATCATTTTTCTTCGCCTTTAAATTATATTTCCATTTTTTTTTTTCAGTTTCAGTTTTTTATTTTTTTTTGGAAGAAAAAAAATAAAAAAAAAAATTAATAAAAATAAAAATAATAACAAAAATAATAAAATAAATAAATACACAAACAAAATAATATTAATAAATATTTGAAATCAACACAAATGGATTCACATTGTTGTTGTTGTGGAGTTTCTTTGGTTGATTTTTCTCGACCAAGACCAACTAAATTAATGATCCCACTTTCTGATGAATATTCCAAATCTACAAGGATATGTAATAAGTGCAGACTAACGAATTATAGAAAAGTATAATAAAAAAAAAAATTTTTCAACTTGATAAACTCCTTTCTTTTTCATTTTTATTAAAAATAACTAATTTTCTCTCTTGCTTTATTTTTATATTTATATTTATTTTTATTTTCATTTCAAAAGATAAAACAAATTCAACCAAACCCAAAAAAACAAAAGAAGAAAAAGAAAAAAAGAAAAGCTACTCAAGTAAAAGATGAGGAAAAACAAAAAGTAAGCGTTTCTTTTTTCCTTTAGTTTTCAATATTTTCAAGTTTCTTTAATTTTTTTTTTAACTGACAGTTGAGTTTTTCTTTCAAAATTCTTTTAAATTTTTAACTCTTTTTTTTTTGCTTTTTTTTTTATTTTTAATTTTATCTTTTAATTTTATACAATCACAAAATCTATACGTATTCTCATACACTCACATATTGGCTCTCTTTAAATCTTCATCTGATCCTTTCGTATTTTTGATTAATTCTAATTTATTTTATTTTGTTTCTTTTTTTCATTTATTTTTTTTCATTTTTAATTTCGAAATTTTTTTAATTAATTTTTTTAATTAATTTTTAGTTAGAAGAAATAAATAGCAAAAAAACAAAAGAAGAACAAAAAGTCAATGAACGTCAAATTGTTGATATTCAAACTCAAAATGAAGAACTTAAAATGGAAAATATTGTTTTAAGTGGAAAACTTAAAGAACTTCATCAAGAAAACGAACAACTTCGAAATGAATTATCTCAGAAAAATATTCTAATAAATGAATTAACAACACAAATTGGGAAGCTCAAAGCAGGAAACGAACTCAATTAAAAGAATAAAATTATCTGTTTTTTTTTTTAAAAAACAAAAGAAAAAAAAGAAATGGATAATTTCATCAAAAGTGGATCAAAAGTGGATCAAAAATGAATTGAGTTTTTTTTTGTGCTTTCTTTTTAACTTTCTTTTTAACTTTCTTTTTAACTTTCTTTTTAACTTTCTTTTTAATTTTCTTTTTAATTTTGTTTTGTTTACTTTCAAAAAAAAAAGAAATGAAACAAAATCTCTTTTTAAAATTTTAATTTTTTCTTTTGAAAAAAAAAAAAAGGAATTTATTTGATTCTATTTTGTAATGAATTATCTAAAAGTTCTTGATGTTCTCCTGAAGAAGTTTCTGAAAGTGTAACAGTATCATTTGTTTTTGGATTTTTTATTTGGGTATTTTTTGTAAAGTGAAGAAATATAGTTGATTGTTCTGCATTTACACCAAATCGAATAGGGAATCCATAATGGCAAGTTCCTCTGTGGATATATAGTAAATTTCGGGCGCAAGAATAAGCCTAAAATAAATGGAATGGAATGAGAAAATATAAATAAAAAAAAGTGGAACAAAAAAATTTTTTTTTTTTGAATTTATTATTTTGTTTTTTACTCCTTGATCATGAAGAAATAACCCAATAAAACTGTAAGGAAGTCCGATCCAATTTAATCCTAGTTGACCTCCATGTGTATGTCCTGAAAATGTTACTACTCCTGCTTTTGGAGGAAGTTTATCAAATGCTTGCGGATCATGAAGAAGTGCAAGTTTCAAATCAACATCCTTTTTACTTTCTAATCTATCTTGCATAACTGCTGCAGAAGTTCCAAAATCAAAGCCTGTAATTTCTACAGTACAATTTTCTTTTGATTTATTTTTTTTTTCTTTTTTAATAAAATGATTTGATTTTTTTGATCTTGTATTTACTTAAATTAACGATTTGGGATTCATCTCTAAGTAAAATAATTCCATTATCCTCAAGTGCTAAAGTTAATTTTAAATCCAAATTTATTTTTTTTAAATATTTTTAAATATTTTTTAATATTTTTTAATATTTGATTTTTAATATTTTTTAATATTTGATTTTTAATATTTGATTTTTACCATGAGCAATTCCAGGAAGATATGCATAATCATGATTTCCAACACAAGCAAAAACATTTCCTTTTAATTTTTGAAAAGGAGCTAATCCTTCTCTAAGTATTTGTTCTCCTTGAGGTGTTTCTGTTTCTCTTGTTAAGAAATCTCCTGTTAAAAATATAAGGTGTGGATTCTTTTTCATTGCGGATTTACAAATTCCAAGTAATCTTCTTTTATTCATAAAAGGTCCTAAATGTATATCAGTTAATTGAATAATTCTAATTGTGTTCCAATTCTTCTTTTCTTTTTTTTTTTTCTCCCAATATTTCTTTTTGGATTTTTGTCGATCTCTTTTGGTAACTGGTTCTAATCTAAAAAAATGAATTTTACATAAATATTTGATTTATATTTAATTTATATTTGATTTATATTTGATTTATATTTGATTTATATTTGATTTATATTTAATTTATATTTAATTTATATTTAATTTATATTTAATTTATATTTGATTTATATTTGATTTATATTTGATTTAAATTTAATTTATATTTAATTTATATTTAATTTATATTTGATTTATATTTGATTTATATTAGATTTATATTTGATTTATATTTAATTTATATTTGATTTATATTTGATTTATATTTGATTTATATTTAATTTATATTTAATTTATATTTAATTTATATTTAATTTATATTTAATTTATATTTAATTTATATTTAATTTATATTTAATTTATATTTGATTTATATTTAATTTATATTTAATTTATATTTGATTTATATATTTGATTTATATTTGATTTATATTTAATTTATATTTAATTTATATTTTATTTATATTTGATTTATATTTGATTTATATTTAATTTATATTTAATTTATATTTAATTTATATTTAATTTATATTTAATTTATATTAGATTTATATTTAATTTATATTTAATTTATATTTAATTTATATTAGATTTATATTTAATTTATATTTGATTTATATTTAATTTATATTTAATTTATATTTAATTTATATTTGATTTATATTTAATTTATATTTAATTTATATTAGATTTTATATTTAATTTATATTTGATTTATATTTGATTTATATTTAATTTATATTTGATTTATATTAGATTTATATTTAATATATATTTAATTTATATTTAATTTATATTTAATTTATATTTGATTTATATTTGATTTATATTTGATTTTATATTAGATTTATATTTAATATATATTTAATTTATATTTAATTTATATTTAATTTATATTTGATTTATATTTGATTTATATTTGATTTATATTTGATTTATATTTGATTTATATTTAATTTATATTTAATTTATATTTAATTTATATTTAATTTATATTTGATTTATATTAGATTTATATTTAATTTATATTTGATTTATATTTGATTTATATTTAATTTATATTTAATTTATATTTAATTTATATTTGATTTATATTTAATTTATATTTAATTTATATTTAATTTATATTTGATTTATATTTGATTTATATATGAGAGAAAGGGAGAGGCAAAAACATCTCAAAATATTTAAAAAAAAATTCCCCTTTTTATTGAAAAATAAATTAAAAATTCTTTTGTGAAACCTGAAAATTTGAGGCCGCAAAAGGCTAATGGGGAAATTTTTATTTTTTGAAAAATCAATCAAAAAAAATCAATCAAAAAAAATCAATCAAAAAAAATCAATCAAGAAAAATCAATCAAAGAAAAAAGAGATTAGTTGAATTTGAATGGAATATTTACTTATCATCTCTTTGATATGTCATCAAGACATATGAATTCGATTTCCGGCAAGGATTAGGAATAGTCAAAGTTGTCGAATCATCAAAAACTTGAAAATCTCCAGCATTTCTTTCATCTTTCACTTCAGTCCAGAAATGACCTCCTTTTGCTTCTTGTTCTTCTCCTTGGTGATGAATTGATCCCCAAAATGACAATGAGTTTGACATAGAACTAGAAGGAGAGAATAAAAAATTATTAAGTTGAATCTTTCTTGGAACTTGTATTCTTGCCATATTTTTTCTTTCTTCCTTCAAAATTGGATCATAGAAGCTTCTTTTGACAAATATCATGAAAAATTTGGGAATATGAATTCAAAAAAAATTGGAAAGAACTTTGAACTTTTTGACAATGTTCACAAAATAGGAGATTGTTTTCATCAAAAGTAATTTTTGAGAAAAATGAATTGAGCAATTCTATTAAGTTACAATCTTTTTCACTTTTCTAAACTTAGCAGTATACCTGTTTCTTGAGGAAAACTAAAGGAAAAATGTTTACATTCCAAGCATTTCACTTTTTGAATTAAGCGAATACAAAAATCATTCAAAATAGTTTTATTCCATAAATCAAAGGCATGATACAAAAGATCATCTTTATCTGGAATATCTAAAATTGTTTCCCTTGTCCAATAATTCAAATAAATTAATAAAAAATTCGTGTAGATCTTGTTGGTTCAAATTATCAAAATTGACAAAATGCTTACCTACTTCCTTTCTCAAATCTTGGACTTCTATATATCTTTGCTTTGAATTAAAAATATCCCATAATTTTTCTGAGATATCTCCTAAAGGAAGAAGGTTTCGAGCTGATGTCCTGATCAAAATCTGGACAATTGATGCGATATAACATGAATTTCCAGAGTTGGGGATTGTTTGAATTACCTATAAAACACAATATTCAAAGAAAATCAGAAAGAGAAGCACACAAAAGAAAATATTTTCTTTTTTTTAGTTTTACCTGGTTTTCTCTATTCAAATTTTGGTTTAAGGGAAGTAAATTCTGAATTTCTAATTCAGGAATCTTGTTAGATTTGTTTTTCTTTTCAATTTGTTGATTTTCGTTATAAATTTCTATCATTTGATTTTTTCTTTTCTTGCTTTTTGTAATTTTTTGGCTCAGAAATGGTCGCTTTTGGTTTTCTTCTTTTTGTTGATTATCAACCTCCTTTTCGTTCTCCTTTCTTGAAATTGGAAGATTTTGAGATATTGGCTGTATTAATTTTGAGTGATTTTTTTCATTCACATCTTGAATCTGAAAATTATGATTGGCTAAATCTTTATCATAAATTTGAATCTTCTTGATTATTGGAATTCTTCTTTTACGTCCTCTTCTTTGGGGATTAAACCAGGCTTCAAAATGACCTTTATCATAAAAAAATAAATGAGTTTTTTTCAGATATGGAATTCCTTGTGTGTAGGAATATTTAATCGAACGGTCAACTGACATAATTGTTGGAAAAGTGTTCTTCAGAGTTTTCAGATAATTATCTAACTCTTCAATTGTTCTTATATTCCCAAAGCTTGATCTATTTCTTGAAATATTGCCGAAATGGGCATCACTGTAATTTTTACCATGATTTGTGAGAAAATATCCAATGGTAATTTTCTTAAAATTAGAAGAGAAGAGTTGAATTATTGTTGGAATCACCAAATTATTTTTGAGACTAGATCCTCCGTCACTAAAAATTGAAATGCTTTCATAAGAATTTAGTTTTTTTTTTCGTTGTTTTTGATCTAAAATTTGTGCAAATTTTCCTAAAGATTCCATCACAAATACCGAATCCTAAAACAAAATTAAGATTTTTTTAAGTTTTTTTTGTAAATTCTAAATTCTAAATTCTATAACATTACTTTGCTTTTCTCTTCTGAGATATAATCGTAATATTCAAATTCAGTTCCTTGAATTAAACATATATTGAAGATAACCCATGAATTTTTGATGTAAAATTCTTGAGTATTCCACCCATCTCGATATTCTTGTATGTTCTCTCCGAAATCTAAAATAATAACTAGTTTTGTGGGATCTTGTACTTCATCTTTAAAGAAATTTCTCATCATTTGAACTTTATTTCTGTGATTCGCCACTTTTTGAGGATTAGGATTTGCACACTTTTCACATTGGAAGAAAATTGGTGTATTGTGTTTCAAACAGAAATAATGACTCGAATAAAAGCAAAATTTTCTATAATCTACATTGGGTAATGAATCAGATATTTGCTTGAAAATCCTTTTTTTAGAGAGGCCTGTTCTATAAGTTGGAATTTCTTTCCTGGAATAAAAATCTGTGTTTGAGAACGTTTGTAAATGTTCTAGGATTCTAAGTAAGGCTGATTCTTTTGAATCAAAGTTGCATCTTCCTTCATTCTTCTGTTGCTGTAAATTCAAAGGAATAAGAAGGCGATGATGTTGTGACCTACAATGTCTTTGAATTTTCCATTTAGAGATTCCTTGGAGTTCTTTATCGCATATTGAGCAATATACAGAAAAATTGGTCTCATTCAAAGTAAGAAATGAATTCTTGTGGATAAATTGCTTTACTGTTCCATTTACTTCCTTTTTTAGGTTTTTTTTAATCTTTGATTCATAATTTATGTGTAAAACCCCAATATTTCCATAAACTTCTAAATCCTCATGTTTCTTCTTGACCAAACCAACAAAGATTTCCAAACTCGAATTATTTTTGATTTCAATTTTCTTTTGGAGAAAGAAATAGTAGAATGATTTTATTTCATTCCTCAAAGAAAAGATGAACGAAATTTCTTTCCGGAAATTTTTGAAATTGATTATTTTTTCAACTTGAAAAAGCGCAAATTTGTTTGAAAAAGTAACAAAAAAAAGTGACATTTCAAAAAAAAAAAGAAAAGGAAAAATGGATCAAAACAAGCAAAAATTTTTCTTTTAAATTCAAATTCAGGAAAAAAAAAATTAAATAAGATCTTTTATTAAAATTATAGGAAAAAAAAATTTAATAAGATCTTTTATTAAAATTATAGGAAAAAAAAAATTTAAATAAGATCTTTTATTAAAATTATAGGAAAAAAAAAATTTAATTGAGAATAGAATAATTTTTGGGGCATGAAAGGCTTTCAAAGGCTTTTTTTTTTATTTATTTTTTTGTGCCTCGAATCTCTCATATTTAATTTATATATTTAATTTATATTTGATTTATATTTGATTTATATTTAATTTAAATTTAATTTATATATTTGATTTATATTTGATTTATATATTTAATTTATATATTTAATTTATATTTGATTTATATTTGATTTATATTTAATTTAAATTTGATTTATATTTAATTTATATTTAATTTATATTTAATTTATATTTGATTTTTGATGAAGTTGCAAATGCTTCTCTTACTCAGAAGATGAAGGATCAAAAGTAAGATGAACAGTTGATTGGCGAGTCCATAAACTTTGGAAAATACCAACCAAACCAAAAAGAGCAGCAGGAGCAAAGAAAATAAAAGGGAACATACCACTTCTAACTGATCTAATAAAGAACATTCTTATAAGCAAAGTTGGGATAAACATGACCCAAGTGCAAGCAGAGAAGAAACCAGAAGGAATAACAAAAAGCCAGCGCCAAAGCCATCTAGTGATAGATCTTTTAAACAATCCAAAGCAGAGAATAGCAGTTGCAAGATAGCAGTAAAGATAAAAATAGTGGATGATTGTAATATATAATGAATCAGTTGAGTTGTTTTTTGGTTCAAAAAGATATGATGGTTGCCACACTTTTTTAGTGCTTTCTGCTATCGGTTCAAATAGGAAATTGTATTCTAATGGTGATATAATCATTGTTACAACCATTCCCCCATATTCAAAAAAATGAAATCCATGATGTGCACAGAAAATTAAAACAAAAATACTGAACGGTAATGAGAAAATCCCAAAAATTGATAACATAATTTTAAAAAAAAAAAAACTCAAACTGAAAAATTCAAAAAGAAAAAAATGAAATTCTCAGTTTAAAGAAATTGATTAAAAAATTAAGGATCGGTAAAAAGTGACACGTTAACCCAAAATTAATTTAAAAATTAATTTAAAAATTTATTTAATTTTGATTAAATTTTGATTAAATTTTGATTAAATTTTGATTAAATTTTGATTAAATTTTAATTAAATTTTGATTAAATTTTGATTAAATTTTGATTAAATTTTGATTTAATTTTGATTAAATTTTGATTAAATTTTGATTTAATTTTGATTTAATTTTTATTTAATATTGATTAAATTTTGATTTAATTTTGATTAAATTTTGATTAAATTTTGATTTAATTTTGATTAAATTTTGATTAAATTTTGATTAAATTTTGATTTAATATTGGTTAAATTTTGATTTAATTTTGATTAAATTTTGATTAAATTTTGATTAAATTTTTATTTAATTTTGATTTAATTTTGATTAAATTTTGATTTAATTTTGGTTAAATTTTGATTAAATTTTGATTAAATTTTAATTAAATTTTGATTTAATTTTGATTAAATTTTGATTAAATTTTGATTAAATTTTGATTAAATTTTGATTAAATTTTGATTAAATTTTGATTAAATTTTGATTAAATTTTGATTAAATTTTGATTAAATTTTGATTAAATTTTGATTAAATTTTGATTAAATTTTGATTAAATTTTGATTTAATTTTGATTTAATTTTGATTTAATTTTAATTTAATTTTGATTTAATTTTGATTAAATTTTGATTTAATATTGGTTAAATTTTGATTAAATTTTGATTTAATTTTGATTAAATTTTTAAATTTCCTTTTTTCATTTTTCATTTTTCATTTAATAAAAAATGATTGAAAGAATAAAAATCTCAGAATATAATCAAAAACTTCTTTCTGCCGTTAATATTATTAAAGAAAGAATTGGTGAAGGAGATATTGGAATGGTTTTAGGTTCAGGTTTAGGAAGTCTTGCCGATACTATCGAAAACGTAAAAGAAATTCCTTATTCAGAAATTCCTGGAATGCCTCAAACGTCAGTTTCTTCTCATAAAGGTTGTTTAATTGGTGGGAAACTTAAAGGAAAAAATGTAAGTTTAGTTGTTTTTTTAAACTGATCAAAAACAAAAAAACAGATACCCAAATTGATAATTAAAATTATAATTAAATTTATAAATAAATTTATAATTATATCTATAAATAAATTTATAATTAAATTTATAATTAAATTTATAATTAAATTTATAATTAAATTTATAATTAAATTTATAATTAAATTTATAATTATATTGATAATTAAACTTATAAATAAATTTATAATTATATCTATAATTAAATTTATAATTAAATTTATAATTATATTTATAATTAAATTTATAATTAAATTGATAATTAAATTTATAATTAAATTTATAATTAAATTTATAATCATATTTATAATTAAATTTATAATTAAATTTATAATTAAATTTATAATTATATTTATAATTATATTTATAATTATATTTATAATTAAATTTATAATTAAATTTTTATAATCAAATTTATAATTAAATTTATAATTAAATTTATAAATAAATTTATAATTATATCTATAATTAAATTGATAATTATATTTATAATTAAATTTATAATTAAATTTATAATTATATTTATAATTAAATTTATAATTAAATTTATAAATAAATTTATAATTAAATTGATAATTAAATTTATAATTAAATTTATAATTAAATTTATAATCATATTTATAATTAAATTTATAATTATATTTATAATTATATTTATAATTATATTTATAATTATATTTATAATTAAATTGATAATTAAAATTATAATCAAATTTATAATTAAATTTATAATTAAATTTATAATTAAATTTATAATTATATTTATAATTAATTTTATAATTGAATTTATAATTGAATTTATAATTAAATTTATAATTAAATTTATAATTAAATTTATAATTAAATTTATAATTAAATTTATAATTAAATTTATAATCAAATTTATAATTAAATTTATAATTATATTTATAATTAAATTTATAATTATATTTATAATTATATTTATAATTATATTTGTAATTATATTTATAATTAAATTTATAATTATATTTATAATCAAATTTATAATTATATTTATAATTAAATTGATAATTATATCTATAAATAAATTTATAATTATATTTATAATTATATTTGTAATTATATTTATAATTAAATTTATAATTAAATTTATAATTAAATTTATAATTAAATTTATAATTATATTTATAATTAAATTTATAAATAAATTTATAATTAAATTTATAACTAAATTTATAATTATATTTATAATTAAATCTATAATTAAATTTATAATTAAATTTATAATTATATCTATAATTAAATTTATAATTATATTTATAATTAAATTTATAATTAAATTTATAATTAAATTTATAATCAAATTGATAATTAAATTGATAATTAAATTTATAATTATATTTATAATTAAATTTATAATTATATTTATAATTAAATTGATAATTAAATTTATAATTATATTTATAATTAAATTTATAATTATATTTATAATTATATTTATAATTAAATTTATAATTATATTTATAATTATATTTGTAATTAAATTTATAATCAAATTTATAATTAAATTTATAATTAAATTTATAATTATATTTATAATTAAATTTTCTAAAAAAAAAGGTTCTTTGCTTATCAGGTCGAGTTCATGAATATGAGGGATATTCGGATCATGAATTAACATATGGGATTCGTTTACTTGGATTATGTGGATGCAAAATATTAATTATCACGAATGCAGCTGGAGGATGTGGAGAAGGAATGGAACCAGGTTCAATAATGGCAATTACTGACCATATTTTTCCAAGTAAAACAAACTTACTCACTGATTCATTTATTGATCCAATTTTGGGTGAAGAACTCCCAAATTTATCAGATGTTTATTCATCACGTTTACTTAATATTGCACGAGGTGTTTCAAAAGATTTGAATATTCCCTTTGTTTGAAGGTTAATTTTTTTTTAATTAAAAATTTGTTTTATTTTCTTTTAAATTAAAAAATTTTGTTTTATTTCCTTTTAGGTACATATCTTCTTTCTCCTGGTCCAGCTTTTGAAACTGCTGAAGAAGTCCAATCTGGAATAAGAGGTGGTGCAACAGCATTTGGTATGTCAACAATAGTTGAAGTTCTTGCAGCAAAAAAACTTGGAATGGAGGCAAATATTGATTTTAAAGATTTTAAATATTTTAAATATTGATTTAAATATTTAATTTAATATTTAATTTAAATATTTGAATATTTTATTTCAATATTTATTTTAATATTTATTTTTAATATTTAATTTTAATATTTTAATATTTATTTTTAAATATTTTAATATTTATTTTTAATATTTAATTTTAATATTTATTTTAAATTTAAAAATAGGTTTTTGGATTCTCACATATTTCTAATATTGCAGCTGGTATTTCTAAAAAGAAATTAAAACATGAAGATATTACAGAACAAATTGAAACTTCCGGACCAAGAATGTGCAAATTTGTTAAGGAATTTGTATCGAGAATAACATTTTTAGAACAAGAAAAGGAAAAATTTGAGGAAAAAAAACTAGACATGAAATACGAAAACATTTACATTCCTCCTTACTACAAACCACCTCCACCAAAATACGAGCATATCCGCGAAGCAGGAGATTACATTCGGAAAAAAATATTAGCATTGCCAAAAGTATGCTTGTTTGTTTCATGTTATCACGAGATGGAAAACATTGAATCGCACTTTTCAATCCAACAAACAATTTCATTGAAAAAAATTCCGTTTATGCCAATTATTAGTCCATCAGCTCATTTTGCACACTTATTTTTTGGACACACAAGAAAAAATCGAGTTCCAGGATGTCTTGTTTTCTCGAAGGATTTCAGAGGCTTTTATGAAGGAGAACTGTCGTTTCTTGTTCTTTTATTCCGTGAATTGGGAGTCAATTTCATGATCCAAACTTTTATTGCTTCAGGAATTAATCAAAACGAAAATCAAGAACAAAAGGACGTTATGATCATTGACGATATTGTTAACTATCATTTAACTGGGATTCAATGCAACGACAACGAAATCAACCAAAAAGTGAAGAAAACTGCGTTTGTTTTGAATAACGACTTGAAATCGCAATTCGAAAAAATTGCCAATAATGACAAACTCAATATCTTTCGCGGCGTCTTTTCAACAGGCATGACTCCAATGTATCTCACTAACAACGGATTCAAATTTCAGAGCGTTTCTGGTGTCGATGCTTTTGGAATGGAATCTCTTGACGGGTTTTTAACAGCAAGAAATTTTGATGTCAAATTTCTCGGAATTGCGAATGTTGTTTATTACCAAAAGGATATAAAGATTGTGACTGAGAAACTCATTTCGCAAAATGCCCATAAATCAGCCTCGAAATTCATGAAATGCTTGATTGACATGATTGATTCTCAAGTAGAAACAAATTTACCAGAAAAACAAAGTTTTGTGGAGCAAAAAACACAGATTCCTTTGGATAACCAAGAAAAAACGCCCAAAAAAGAAGCAAAAAAATCACTTTTGGCAACTGAATTTCCACCAGAACCAATTTACGATCAAGGTGTTTATGGACATGTTGAGAAAATTAAATCAACATTAAGCAAATTACTTAACGGACTAAAAATTGAACTGGCAATCTTGATTGAAAACGGTGTTGAAGAATTCAAGAATGTTTTAACACTTAAAAACTTCAAAAGAACCAAAACTATTCCTTTATCGGAAATCGCGAATCTTGTTTCGCCTGATTATAAATTGGAAGATGATTTTCATGATGACAATAACGGATTTGTTGTTTTTGGAGAATTTTTAAATGTCGGCGTTATGCTCATTTATCCTGGATCGAACGAACCCCATTCCAAAACCTCCATTCATGATGTCGTGATTGTGCTTCGTTTAGCTCATCTTTTTTCTGTTAAATCCTTGTTCTTATTGTGCGAGTTGTGCTCTGTTAATCCTGAGCTCCAAATTGGAGATTTTGTTCTTGTTAAAGATCATACGAATTTTTCTGGAATCTCTCCAATTCGTGGTCTTCATGATGAGAAATGGGGTCCAATGTTCTGTGATATGACTACTACTTATTCTAACAAATCAATGATCGAAATTATGAATGTATTTTTTTATTTTCTTTTTTATTTTCTTTTTTATTTTCTTTCTTCTTTTCTTAGAAACTCAAAATACCTGTTAAAGAAGTTAATGCAATGATTTCAGTTGATCCTATTTATAGTTCAGTTGCTTTGGCTACTCCTGCCAAAAATTTATGTGGAGCTGATGTAATTTTTATTTTAAATATTTAATTCAATTCAATATTCAATATTTATACAATTTTTAATTTTTAATTTTGAATTTAAATTTAATATTCAATTCAATATTCAATTTAATATTCAATTCAATATTCAATTTAATATTCAATCCATATTCAATTATTTTAAATATTTAATTCAATTTAATATTCAATTTAATATTCAATTATTTTAAATATTTAATATTCAATTTAATTCAATTTAATTTTAAATATTTAATTTTAAATCCAATATCAAAATATTTTTTTAAATAAATAAATAGGTTATTTCTGCTGGTCAACTTTATCAAACTATTACAATAACCCAAATGGAAATGAAAGCAATTGCACTTGGAATTATTCATACTAAAATTGATACCGAAAAAAGAGTTATTGAAAACCTTGAGAGTTTCGAACAAAAGAACAAGATAGAAGCTAATTTACGTGAAATTATCGAAGGATATATTCGTAATCGTTCTTTTCAAGAATCAAATTTTGAAAAAATAATTAATTATACAATTGGTGCTACTATTTTAGTTTCTGCTGGAATCGCAATAAGAAATAATTTACGGAAATAAACATTTAACTTCTTTTTCGTTTTCAAATTGATTTTGATTTTCGATTTTCTTTTTTCAATTCAATTCAATTCAATTCAATTTAATTTGATTTGATTTAATTTGATTTTCCTTTCCAAAATAAAATTAAAAAAGTTTTTTCTTTCCAAATTATTTTTTTTAAATTATTTTTTTCCATTTTTTTCTTTTTTCTTTTTTCTTTTCTTCAAATGGGAAATGATGAAATTATTTTAAATCAACAAAGAAGTTTTAGAAAAATTGAAAAAGAAACTCGACCTAAACAAAAATTAAGAAAAATACAAATTGAGAAATTTTATTCAAAAAAATTAATAATAAAAAAGGAAAATCAAAATGGAAACAAAAAAACAATTTTAAATGAAAAAGATTTCAAAGAAATATTGGACTTTAATGAGTTTCTTATGTTTACTAACGAAATACAAAATAAAAATCAAAATGAAAATCAAAATGAAAATCAAAATAAAATTGAAAATAAAAATCAAAATCAAAACCAAAATGAAAATAAAAATCAAATTGAAATTGAAAATAAAAATCAAATTGAAAATCAAAATAAAATTGAAAATGAAAATGAAAATGAAAATAAAAATCAAAATCAAAATGAAATTGAAAATAAAAATGAAAATCAAAATGAAAATGAAAATCAAAATGAAAATCAAAATCAAAATAAAATTGAAAATAAAAATCAAAATGAAAATCAAAATGAAAATCAAATTGAAAATAAAAATCAAATTGAAAATAAAATTGAAAATGAAGATGAAAATGAAGATGAAAATGAAGATGAAAATGAAGATGAAGTGGAAATTGAAGTAGAAATACCAGTTGAAGTTGATTTAACACAAAGTAAATCTTTTATTTTGATTTTTAAATTAATTTTCAAATTAATTTTTAAATTAATTTTTAATAGTTGAAGAATTCATCCCTATTTTTCAACATCACATTCGTTATACTTTGATAAAAAGCAATTATAAAAAAGAAATTAAAAGAAAATCTGTTGCAGAAGAATTTCTCGAAACTGAGAAAAGTTATGTTAAATTTCTCAAATTTTTAGTTTATGTTTGGATCCTTCAATCTTTTTAATCTTTTTCAATCTTTTTAATCTTTTTAATCTTTTTAATCTTTTTAATCTTTTTAATCTTTTTAATCTTTTTAATCTTTTTAATCTTTTTAATCTTTTTAATCTTTTTTATCTTGATTTTGTTTTATTTAGCAATTTATGAATCCAATGGTAGAAAAAGGAATAATTACTCCAGATCAAAGAAAACAAATTTTTGATGGAATTGATATTATTTATTCATATAATAAGAGACTTAAACAAAATATTAAATCAGTTGTTCAAAATTGGAATACAAATTCTTGTTTTGGGAAAATAATTAATGGAATGGTTTATATTTTAAATATTTTAAATATTTTAAATATTTTGAAATATTTTGAAATATTTATTTTGGAATATTTATTTTTAGGTTAAATTTTTTGCTATTTATTCAAGTTATGTGAATAATTTTGATGTTTCTACTAAAACAACAAGAACTCTACGTAAAAAGAATAAAAAATTTAGTGAATATTTAGCTCGAAATACAGAAAATGAAAAATGTCAAAATCTTGAGTTTGAATCAATATTAATTATGCCAGTTCAAAGATTACCTTTATATGTAATAAATATAAATATTAATATAAATATTTAAAATATTTAAAATATCAATTTCTTCAGGTTCTTCTTCTTGAACAACTTCTTAAATACACTCCACTTGAACATCCAGATTTCGAACAAACACAAATTGCTCTTAAAGAAATGAAGAAAGTAACCGAAAAAGTAAACGAAACTAAAAGGATATTTGAGAGTCAGGGAATGCTTAAAAAAATCAATAAAATATTAACAAAACACTCAAAAAAAGCAATTGATTTACAATTAGTTGAACCAGCAAGAAGATTTATGTTGGTCCAAAATTTTGAACTAGTCAATCAAAAGGAAAAAAGAAAATTTTATCAAATTTATGTGTTTAATGATTCAATCCTTTTTTGCACATCAAACAGCACAAAATCAGGAAGAGAAAGTGTTCAAAAAAATGGAGAACAAATACCAAAAAATTTAAATGCACGCTATTTTGTACCATTTTCTGATTTGGTTAGAGTTGATGTTGAATATGAAATGGATATAATTGATAAAACAGCAAAAAGAAACGAATTTATAAATAGAAACAATATTATAAATCAAGAAATAAATACAAACAAGAATCCAAGCCTTGAAATTGAAAAAATTACCACGAATTCCAAATCAAAAATTAAGAAAAAAAATCCTAATACTCAAAAGGATAGTAATTTGATAATCAAAAGAGCTCTTAATCAAATTCACCAACTTTCTCTCCACACTTTTCGAACTCAAGCTCAACGTTTTATGGAAAGCAATGATCTGTTTACAATCGAGTTTAAATTAAAAGATAAAAGAAAAGAAAAACTTACTTTTAAAGCAATATCAAAAGAAGAACGTGATCTTTTTGTTAATGATATTCATAGTTTTATTGAAATTTGGAAAAATTGGATTTCAAATGATTTGGGAAATAAATCCAAAAGAAATAATAATTAATAATATTTTAAATTATAAATTATTCAAAAATAAGGAAATTATTATTATTATTATTTTAAATTAAAATTATTCAATTTAAATAAAAAAAATGGATTTGGAAAATAAATCCAAAAGAAATAATAAGGAAATAATAATATTTTAAATTATAAATTATTCAAAAATAAGGAAATTTATTATTATTATTTTAAATTAAAATTATTCAATTTAAATAAAAAAGTGGATTTGGAAAATAAATTCAAAAAGAAATAATTAATAATATTTTAAATTATAAATTATTCAAAAATAAGGAAATTATTATTATTATTTAAATTATAAAAATGGAAAAATAAATCATAAAAAAATAATAAGGAATTATTATTATTATTAAATTATTAATTTTTCAAATAATAAAAATTATTCAATATTAAAATTATTCAATTTAAATTATCCAATTTAAATAAAAAAGTGGATTTGGAAAATAAATCCAAAAAGAAATAATAAGGAAATAATTGTTATTTTAAATTATAAATTATTCAAAAAATAAGGAAATTTATTATTATTATTTTAAATTAAAATTATCCAATTTAAATAAAAAAGTGGATTTGGAAAATAAATCCAAAAGAAATAATAATGAAATTAACAATATTTTAAATTATAAATTATTCAAATAATAAGGAAATTATTATTATTATTTTAAATTAAAATTATTCAATTTAAATAAAAAAGTGGATTTGGGAAATGAATCCAAAAAGAAATAATAATGAAATTAATAATATTTTAAATTATAAATTAAAAATTTTTCATTTCTTCAATAACTCAAAAAAAAAAATGAAAAAAAAATGAAAAGTTCAAAATTCATTTTTTTTCTTTTCTTTTTCTTCTTTTGTTCTTTTTTTATTTTCTTAATAATTATAATAATAAAAAAAAATCATGACAAAAGAACTTTCAGATGATGTAAATGATTATCTTTATAAAGTTCTTGTTGTTGGAGATTTAGCAACAGGAAAAACTTCAATGATAAAAAGATATGTTCATGGAATATTTTCTAGACAATACAAAGCAACAGTATAATTTAAATAATAAAATCAAAAAAAAAAATTTAATTAAAAATAAACAATTTTATTTATTATTGATTGATTTTTTTCATTCCGTTTTTTTTTTCATTTCTAAATTAACGCATTAAATCCTTCAATTATTGTTTCTTTTTTTTTTTTCATTAATAAATTTATTTCTATTTAGATTGGTGTTGATTTTGCCCTCAAAGTTATGAATGTTAATGAAAAAACGATTGTTAGACTTCAATTATGGGATATTGCAGGTTTGTTTTGTTGATTTAAAATAATTTTTTCAATTTTACTTTTAGTTTAGATTGTAATTGAAAAAATTATTACTAATATTAATTGAAAGAAAAAAAATTTTTTTTATTTAAAAATTCCCAAAATTTCAAAACAAAAAATAAATTGAAAACTTTAATTTAAATTGAAAAAACTAATTTAAATTGAAATAATTGGAAAAAAAATTAATTGAAAAAAATCTTTTTTATTTGGTTTTCATATTATAATTATAATTATAATTTTTTCCTCAATCATTTATAATGATGAATTATGCTCAAATTTTTCAATAAAAAAGGTCAAGAAAGATATGGAAATATGACTAGAGTTTATTATAAAGAAGCAGCTGGAGCCTTTGTTGTATTTGATGTTACAAGGCCTGAAACATTTGAAGGAGTTAAGAAATGGAAACAAGATATTGATTCTAAAGTGTTTTTACCAAATAAGAAACCAATTCCGGTTGTTTTATTAGCGAATAAAGTATTTTTTTTAAAAAATGTCACAAAAAACTTTTTCTAATTTTTTTTTTTAAAAAAATTCTTTTTTGTTTCTTTTTTTTTTAGGTTGATTTAAAACCTGATGGTTGGGGCCAAACTACTCAGCAAATGGATGAATTTTGCAAAGAGCATAGATTTTGTGGATGGTACAGTTTTTAAAATCCACAATTTATACATTGAGACTGAAATTAAAATTCAATTTAAAATTCAATTTAAAATTAAAATTAAAATTCATTTTGAAATTAAAATTAAAATTAAAATTAATTTTAAAATTAAAATTAAAATTGAAATTAAAATTAAAATTCATTTTGAAATTAAAATTAAAATTAAAATTAAAATTAAAATTAAAATTAAAATTAAAATTAAAATTAAAATTCATTTATGAAATTCAAATTAAAATTAAAATTAAAATTCAAATTCAAATTAAAATTAAAATTAAAATTAATATTAATATTAAAATTAAAATTAAAATTAAAATTAAAATTAATATTCAAATTCATTTTGAAATTAAAATTAATATTAAATTTAAAATTCAAATTAAAATTCATTTATGAAATTCAAATTAAAATTAAAATTAAAATTCAAATTAAAATTAAAATTAATATTAAAATTAAAATTAAAATTAAAAATTTAAATTAAATTGAAATTAAAATTAAAATTAAAATTAAAATTAAAATTCAAATTAAAATTAAAATTCAAATTAAAATTAAAATTCAATTTAAAATTAATATTAAAATTAAAATTAAAATTAAAATTGAAATTAAAATTAAAATTAAAATTAAAATTAAAATTAAAATTCAAATTGAAATTAAAATTAAAATTAAAATTCATTATAAAATTAAAATTAATATTAATATTAAAATTAATATTAAAATTAAAATTCATTTATGAAATTCAAATTAAAATTCAAATTAAAATTCAAATTAATATTCAAATTAAAATTAAAATTAAAATTAAAATTGAAATTAAAATTAAAATTAAAATTAAAATTAAAATTAAAATTAATATTAGAATTAAAATTAAAATCGAAATTAAAATTAAAATTCAATTTAAAATTCATTTTGAAATTAAATTTAAAATTAAAATTAAAATTTTTTCCGATTAGGTTTCCAACAAGTGCGAAAGAAAATTTGAATATTGGAACTGCTGCCAAATTTTTAGTTAATCAAATATTAAATGAAAACATTTCACAAGCACCACAAGAAGAAGATGTTGTTGACTTAACAAAAAACACAAATGAAATAAAAAAGAAAGGATGCTGTTAATTACAGAGTCTTTTCTTGTTTCCTTTCTCCATTTACTTTTTTTTTGATTTCAGTTACAATTTCTATCATTTTTTCTTTTTCTTTTTCTTCTTTTTTTTTTGACACTTTTGATCTTCTCTGATTCAATTTTTTATGGAGATAATCATAAAAAAAAAACAAAATCATTCTTTTGAATTAAACAATTTATTCCGTTTTTTTTTTTTTTTTTTAAAAGTCGTCAGTTTAAAAAACAATTTTATTTTTTTTATTTTTTTCATTTTTTTCATTTTTTTTCAAATTTATAAATGGAATTAATTAAAGAATTATCAGAACAATCAGAATTAACAAAATATAAATTATCAGATTTTGTTAAAGAGAATTTAACAAAAGATGAAACAAAACCATTTACAGATTCAAAAGAATTTTTTGACGTATATTATTTTTAATTTTAAATTTTCATTCTCAATTAATTTTTATTAATAATTTAGGCAGTTACAAGTTTTTTGGTTTTATCTTTTATTTCTTTTGAAGAAATAAATTTTCCAGTTACTTTATTTGAAAAAAATTCACAACCTAAAAGTAAGAATTTTGAAATTTATTTTAAAATTAAAATTGAAATTAAAATTTATTTTGAAATTAAAATTGAAATTAAAATTTATTTTGAAATTAAAATTTAATTTTGAAATTAAATTTATTTTGAAATTAAAATTAAAATTAAAATTAAAATTGAAATTTATTTTGAAATTAATATTAAAATTAAAATTAAAATTAAAATTAAAATTGAAATTTATTTTGAAATTTATTTTGAAATTTATTTTGAAATTAAAATTTATTTTTAGATTTTCCTGCTCATGTCCAATGGATAGAACATACTAGAAAATTAAAAGAAAAAATGAAAGAAATAATATTTAAAAAAGTCGAATTAATGCCTGTAAAAAAAAATTAAAAAAAATTAAAATTAAAAAAAGACTTAATTTAAATAAAAAAAAATTAATAGAATAAACCAATAGTTGCGAGATATAAAGACAAAATAAAACTGACAGACAAAGAATTTTTATTGCTTAGTTGCCTAGTTCTTTCTAGCATAGGATTCTCCATTCCTAACGCGATGCGCTTTTATTCACTTGAAGGATTATCAACAATGGGATTATTTGGGGACATGACTCCATTTGAACTAATCAACTTTGTATCTCCAACAAGAGGACATATGAAGGATCGAATGTTCAAAAACGGAATTGAATCTTATGGATACATGAGAATGGAACCTCAGTTTGTGGCAGCTTTGTTTGATCAAGATTTAAGCGAAGAGCAAATGTTGAGTTTGCAAGGAACAAATTTAGGAGCTGTTTTTGAAGAGAGAAAGAAGGAAAAAGAGGATGAGAAAAAAAATGGAGAAGAAAAAATTGAACTAGCAAAAAATGAATTGGAAAAAATTGATCAAGAAAAATAAATTGGAAAAAATTGATCAAACAAAAAATGAATTGGATGAAATGGATATTTCTCAATGGATTTCAGAAGAAAAAATTCACGAAAAAAAAACGGTCAAAACAAAAAATATAGAACAAACAGCACAAGATAAACAAGCACAAGAACAACAAAGCTTCCCAGACTTGAAACCGTACGCCAACGACTTCGAATACTTGGAAGATCGATTTGAAATGTATGCAAACAAATTGAATTTAATCCAAGAAAAGGAGAACGAGAGCCAGACATTCTACATCGACTCAGTATTCCACTCGCAGGCGCTTGTAAGGGAGTTCAGCGCGAAGGATCACTCACTACGAACGAAGTGCGAACAGCGACTCAAACTAACTGAGAAGAACGGGGAGTGGATTCCGCGAATGGAGCGACTTGCAGAATCACGGAAACTAACGGAATTTGAGAAGAACGTTGTATTGTTTTTGATTGGAATCAAGACGTCTCAGAAGATGCTAGCGGTACTGAATTGGAGACAAGTAACGGTCGAGATGCTGCTGAAGATGTTCTGCAAAAACCTTAAGGAACAAGTGATGAACCGGAAGTATTTTTACAAAAGTGGATCATTAGTGCGTGATCGGATCATCCAATTTAGCGGCTCAATGCTCGAGTCGAGCTTGAACAGCATGGAGGTTTTCGTGGATAGACGGATGGTGGATTTTGTGCTCGGATTGGATACAGAGATGGAAGAGCTGATTGAGGGGTCACATTTATACACAAGCACTGTCAAAATGGATCACGTCGTTTTGCGAGAAGAAGATAAACGGCTTGTTCTCAAAACAGTCACAAACTACGACCATTTCGCAAAGTGCCGCAAGCGTCTTGGTCTTGACGATGCAATTGCAAACTCAGGTGGATTGGTTCTTCTTTTTTATGGCGAATCGGGAACTGGAAAAACAATGATGGCTAACGCGCTAGGAAATGAACTGGGCCGAAAGATTATGCTCATAAACTTTCCTACGCTAGGAAAAAATACCGCAGGCGAAATCATCCAGTATATCTTCAGAGAAGCAAACTTACACAACGCTCTCTTGTTCTTTGACGAATGTGAAGGCATATTCGAATCACGTCAAAAAGGCCAGTATAACGTTAACTTACTTTTGACTGAGATCGAGAAGTTCGACGGAATAATAGTGCTCGCAACCAACCGTGCATTCGATCTTGACGAGGCAATGCATAGAAGAATAGCGTTAGCGCTCGAGTTCAAAAAACCTGATCCACTTTTAAGACAGCAAATTTGGGACGCACATCTTCCAAAGTCGATCCGTTATGACAGCTCGGTGGATCTGAAAGCACTTGCATTAAAGTTTGAGTTGACGGGAGGATTCATCAAAAACGCCGTGCTATCCGCACTAAGCATCGCAGTCTCGCGCGACGGTTTAGAAAACGTCACGATCACTCAAGAAGATCTTGAGCGGGGAGCCAAGTTGCAGCTCCGTGCCAAATTACGCATGACTGACTTTCATCGCAGAATAGTCCCCCAACGGGGGTTAAGTACTTTGGTTCTACCCCCCAAAACCCTGCAACTTGTTCGTGAAATCATAGACGCTGAAAAATCAAGACTTGTTTTGGATTCTTGGGGTTTTGACACTTCTATTGGTTTTCAAGCTGGTTCCACAGTCCTTCTCTGTGGACCTCCTGGCACAGGCAAAACCCTCGCCACTGAGGCTATTGCTTACGAGATAGGCAGGCCTCTTAAGGTTATCAACGCTGCTGAGCTCGTATCTAAATATGTTGGTCAAACATCAAAAAATATCGACTTACTTTTCACTGAAGCAAAAAATAATGATTCTGTCCTTGTTTTTGACGAGGCCGAGGGTCTTTTCGGCACTCGTCATTCTGCCCAGAAATCTTCCACAGATAGATATGCAAATATAGATGTTGGTCTACTTCTTTATCACATGGAAAAATTCAACGGAATTGTCATTTTATGTTCAAATCTTGTATCTGCTATTGATCCCGCTTTTTTCCGTCGTATGCGCTTTGTTGTCGACTTTCCCATGCCTGATCAAGGTCTTCGTGAGATTCTCTGGAAAAAGCTTATTCCAGATTCTGCTCCAGTTCTTTCAGATTCTATACAGTTTAAACTTCTTGCTTCCTCTTTTGAGTTTTCTGGTGGTAATATTCATAATTCCATCATTCGTGCTGCTTCAAAAGTCGCTTTACGCCCAAGGGATTCACAGACAATTACTACTGATGATCTTTTCCAAGCAGCTCAAAAGGAACTTGAAAAGATTTCAAAGAATATTGATAAAAATCAATCTTATATTAAATGATAGAAAATTTAAAATTAAAATTAAAAATTAAAATTAAAATCAAAATTAAAATCAAAATAAAAATTAAATTTAAAATAAAATCAAAATTTAAAATAAAATTAAAATCAAATCTCTGATTAATTAATTAATTAAATAAATCTTTTTGGCATTTTTGCAAATGTGTGTTGAATGATTTGCAATAAATTATTTTGAATCATTTCAAGAGGAGGTTGATTTGTTTGTTCTCTTTGTGAAGAGTTTATTGAATTATTATGGAATAGAAAAGTTTGTAAATTTTTTATTTTGTGAAATGGTTGAAATTCTTTTTCAGGAATTTTGTTATTAAAAATGTGTAATGTTTTCAAATTTTGTAAAGAAGTTAATTTTTCTGGAATTTTTGAAATATTATTATTATTAAGTCCTAATTCTTTTAAAGATATAAGTTGTGAAAATTTTTCAGGAATAAAAGAAATAAAATTAAAACCAAGCCATAAAGTTTGTAATTTTTGAAGTTTAAAAAAGGAATCAGGAAATCTTTGAAGTCTGTTTCCAATCAATTCTAGACGTTCTAAATTTTTCAATCTATTAAATTAAAATTAAATCAAATCAAAATTAAATCAAATATTTAAATTAAATATTAATATTTAAATCAAAAATTAAAATTAAATATTTAAATTAAATTTAAATTAAAATTAAATATTACCTTCCAAAATTATCAGGAAGCTCTAAAATCTTATTATTATGAACAACAAGACAACGTAAAGACTGAATATCACAAAAAGAATCAGGAAAACGAGAAATCAAATTATCACTCAAAAATAAAGATTGCAAACTAGATAAATTTGAAAGTAAATCAGGAAGATGAGTAAGCCTATTATTAAAAAGCTTAAGATAACGTAAATTAGGAAGATGAGCAAGAGAATCAGGAAGTTCAAACAAAGAATTATCAGAAAAATCAAGAACTGTCAAATTTGACAGCTGATGAATTTGAACTGGCAAACGAACAACATGATTATTATTTATTCGTAACACTCGCAACCGAGATAAACCACAGATCTCAACAGGTAGTGAAGAGATCTCGTTGTGATCCAACCGCAACTCCTCAAGAAATTCAAGTCCCGAAATTAGAGGCGAAATTTGTGTGATAACGTTGTTGGATAATACAAGTCTCCGCAGCGAAGTCAGTCCACATAACTCGTCAGGAAAAGATGAGAAGATATTGTTTGCAAGATCCAAAGCTGTCAGATTTGACAGGTTTTTCAGACATTTAGGTAATTGACTCAATTGATTATCTCTCAATTGTAAGCTCTTCAAATTTCCTAATTGAGATACCCAATCCTCAAGTGACGCCAGATCGTTCGCATCAAGAATAAGTGACTCCAAATGTACCAACCGCGAAATGGACTCTGGTATTCCAGCAAGTGAGCACCGACTGAGATCCAAAAATTTCAAATTTGTGCATCCTCGAAAAAGTGTATCAAGCCCCCGCGTTGTTATTCTTGTGCAAAGTCCCATCCGCAACGCCTCAAGTTCTGGTGAATATTTTGAAAAGCATTTCAGCGAATTGTCAGTGATGCTTCTTCTTGCTATTCTTAAGTTATCGTGACCAAGATCGAAACACTTGATATTTTTGCAAAGACTAGAAATTGCCATAATTCCTTTATCCGAAACCAGCGAGCAGTTATGCAGCTTTACCGCCCTCATCTCAGGATGTTTCTTTGCCAGGCAGGCTATGTTTATATCATTTACCTTTCGGTTAATTTCCTTGAGATTAACTTTCGACCATAAGAATCTTTCGTTTGCACATATTCTCCATTTATTACATACAAGTTCACATTTACAAAGCGAGCGTTTATCTAAAAAGGAGAAAATTGATAACAACAGATCATCAAAAAGTATATCAATTGCTTGATTAAAAAAAATTAAATAAAAAAAATTAAATAAAAAAAATTAAATAAAAAAATGTCAGTTTTAAATTTAAACTTCTGTCAAATTTATTCCTTACCTGAACTGGCTACATCCGATTCAAAATTCAATACAACACTTTTTCTTTGCGCAAAATCTTCTTTTTCATACTTCTCTGTTGTTTTTTCTTTTCCATTTTCTATTGAGATTTCCCCATTTTTATTGTCAATTAAAAAAACTTTTTTTTCCTCATCTTGACTATTATTTATTCCCTTCAATTCTTCTTGATTCTCGTTCTTGTTTTGATTTTCAAATTCGTCTTTTTTTTGTTGATAAAAAATTTCGTTTTTATCTTTTATTTTGTTGAATATTTTTTTTTAGATCTTTATTTTTTCGATTTTGTTTAATTGGAAATTGATTGAAATCATCAATATTTTGTTTGCGTCTTTTTTTTTGAGAATTTTTGGTAATCATTTATAAATTAAAAAAAGTATTATAACAAAAAGTAAAGATAGTAAAAGAAAAAAATGGAGAATAATTTCTTTTTAAAATAAAAATAAAAATAAAAATAAAAAAAACAAAATAAATCAAATTTTTACGATTTTTAATAATTTAAATTTTTTTTATTTATTTTTTTAATTAATTTAAATAAAAAAAAAATAATTTATCATAAAAATTTAAAAAATTATTTTCATTTTTTTTTTAAAAGAAATGCTCGAAAGAATGTTTGTTTAAAGATTCAAAAACACATTCTGATACTCATTTCTGAGATTTTTATTTTTTATTTTTATTTTTAAATTTAAAAAAAAAATTTTAATTTTAATTAAAAAATTCTTTTTTTTTGTTTATCATTTTTTTTCCTTTTTTTCAATATATAATGAATGAAAATCCATTATTAAATTTTTCTTCTCTTTTCAAATCAAAACCATTCATTTCAAATTTCCAAATTAAAAGTTATTCAAAACAACCAAAATCCATGATTAAAAATTCTAGAATCCAAATGAAAATTGAAAAAAATCAACAAAATTCTTTGAATACAGAAGCTTCTTTTAGGCTTTCAAGAATAAAACCAACGAGTTTCTTTTCTTCCAAAGCAACTTTTAATTCTAACTCTGAACAAAAACTATTATTTGAAGTAGGGAAATTGATCCCGAAAAAAACACTTTTAATTTTTCAATCAAAAATTAAATCAAAATTTTCCGATAATTCAGAATTTAATTTAGAACCATTTCAAGTTCAAGATTTTATTCAAAATATCAAATTTTCAACAAAAACTTTTTTTAATGATTGTTTTGAATTTAATGCAAATTATCAAAAAAATATTCAAATAAACAAATCAGGAAATTTTGGATTCAAAATGGTTTCATTTCGAAAAGAAACTCTATTTAAATTTTCACTTAAAAATTCAAATCAAATTAATTCTCATTTGATTTCAAATTTGACAAAAAATATCCAAATTGGATCCAAAGTTGATTATGATTTAAACACAAAATTGTTAAGGAAATCATTTGGTTTTTCAACTAATTTTTTCCAAAATTTATTCCAATCAAAAATTCAAGATTTATTCCAATTAAAAATTCAAGATGATGGTTTATTAAAAATTCAAATTTAGAAACTCAAATAGAAAAATTTAATTTAAAATTTTATCTTCAATTTCTTATTTTTCCTTTTTTTTCTGATCCTCAATTTAAAACTTCAATTTGTTTCTATGGAAAAGATTTTTGAATGTTTTTAAACAAAATGTTTAATTTAAATTTTAATTGGAAAATGAATCCATTTTTTATTTTTATTTTAAAAACTTTTTTGAAAAAAAAAATATTTGGATTCTTTCATTTATAAATTTTGATTTTCTTTCCATGTTTCTTTTTTTTCTTTTTTTCATTTTCATCATCTTCATCTTCAACTTCTGTTTCATTTCCTCTCATTGAAAGCCAAGGTTTAATTAAAGTAGACCATAATTTCCATAAACCAAATCCTGGAATCTTTTTATTTTTAAATTTGAATTTGAATTAAAATTTTAATTTTGATTTTGATTTTAATTTTGATTTTAATTTTTTAGATTTGAAAAGATCTGGACTCAAAATCAATAAACAAAAAACAAATTTTCCAAAAAAAGCAAAAAAGAGAAGTCAAGAATAAAATCAAATCAAATCAAAGTCAAAATTAAAATCAAATCAGAAGATTTCAATTAGGAATTAAAAGAAATTAACAGATAAAGTAGCCGTTGATCAAAATTACTTTAAAAGATTTTTTTTTTATTAAATTTTTTTCATTTTTTTCTTTTTTTTCTATTTTCTAAATGTCAAAACAATTTGAAAAAGAAAATCTCAAAATTTTTTCTGAAGATGAAATTAAAAAAGAACTTTCAAAAATTCCGATTGAAGAACATTCAAAATCAGAAAACTGTAATAAAATTGGTGGAATACCTTGCAATATTTTTCCTGTTTGTCCAGTCGAAATTCGGAAACACAAAGCATGGAAATTATATCACCAATTTTGATAAGAAAACAAACACAAGATTTGATGAATGAAATCGAGCAAGGATCAACAGAACAAATGGTTTTGTATGGAGAAAACGGAACAGGAAAATCTTATACTCTCTTTCATCTTGCTTGTTATTTCTCTTATTTTCATGTACAAATTTTTCAATCACAAAAATAAATATTTTCATTGATATTGATATTGATATTGATATTGATATTGATATTGATATTGATATTGATATTGATATTGATATTGATATTGATATTGATATTGATATTGATATTGATATTGATATTGATATTGATATTGATATTGATATTGATATTGATATTGATATTTTCATTGATATTGATATTGATATTGATATTGATATTGATATTGATATTGATATTGATATTGATATTGATATTGATATTGATATTGATATTGATATTGATATTGATATTGATATTGATATTGATATTGATATTGATATTGATATTTATATTTATATTGATATTTATATTGATATTGATATTCTTATTCATATTCTTATTCATATTCATATTCATATTCATATTCTTATTCTTATTCTTATTCTTATTCTTATTCTTATTCATATTCTTATTTATATTCTTATTGATATTGATATTCTTATTCTTATTCTTATTCTTATTCTTATTCTTATTCTTATTCTTGTTCAATACTTGGAAATTGAAAAATCATTTGAAATCAAATTGGAAGCCTTGGAAAGTTCAAGAAAAGAAAGAATGCAATCAAGAAGATTTAAATTCAAATGAAACCAAAGAAAATGTTGAACAACAGTCTGAAAATGATTTAAATTTGGATAAATTAAATATTGAAGATATTTCTCAAATGATAATTAAAGATAATCAAACACAAAAACACAAAAAATAAAAATCAAAAATGGGTTGTTGTTTATTTGACTTTACTTACTTTAAGAGAATCTGAAAGTCATATTGTTGCTAAAAAAATAATGAAAAACCTTTTTACAAGATATGGAAACCAATTATTTCAAAAATGTGACTTTGATTATGATAAAAAATTATGGAATAAGGGAAACTCAACACGAGAAGATAAACAACAAATGGTTGAGGATTGCCAAAATTTTTTTGAGCAACTCTTTGAATTAGAAATTAAAGAATTTAAAGTTCTGATTGCAATTGATGAATACAATGTTCTTTATAGAGAGCAATTTAAAGATTCAGAACATATTTTAAATATTTTCAAGAATTTACCAGACATCACAAGTGGAATAATGATAGCATCTTTGAGTTCAAGTTTTTATCAGAACAAGATTCCCGAGATTGATTTTCAAGAATTTGGAGTGAAAACAACAATTTATACTAAATCAGAATTTAAATCGATTTTCGAATGGAAAAGAAAAGAAGGAAAAATTCCACAACATAGAACAACAAATTTTTTGGAAAAATTTACAAACAAAGTTCCAAGAGTGTTGGATATTGTATCAACAAGTTATCGAAACTGGAAAAAACAATCATCTCATGCACTCAGATTGATAAATCAATTTATATTGGATTGCATTGAACATTATAAAAAAAAAGTTAATTATGTTCTGAACAAAATCAAACAAATCAAAGATCATCAGCAGATCAAACAAGAGATTGAACTTCCAACTCTTCTTTGTCTAAATGGAAATATTACTTATTTACCTGAATTTTGGGAATTATCAGGTTTATTTCACATCTTTTACTCAAATAATTCCAATGATAAAGAAAAAGAAAATGAAGATGAAGATGAAATGGAACTGAGTCAAACAGAAACTTTGAAATCATTCAAAAAGGAAATTGTTCCAATTTGTGAATGGGTAAAAGAAGCAATTCTTGAAATTTTCAAAAGTCAAGGATTCAGTTATATCAATATCCTATGTCAACTCGATTTAAAATTGGATGGCATTAAAACTATTTGTTTTGAATGGATTCGAAAAGTTTAGTGATAGTGATTTCACACTTACATTATCAAATACCAATCTGAAAGGAGAAGAGCAAAGAAACCCTGAAACATTTAAAATCCAGATAAATAGAATCATTCACCAACATAAGCAAAATTCCATTAGAAAATATTTCAATAGGAGATTTGATTGTGTGCTACAAAAGTCATTCTGTTGTTGATTTCGTTTGTTTATCTAAAAATGAAAAAGAAGAAAAGCAACTCTTTTACTTTCAAGTTTCAATATTAGATTATCCTCATCATAAGACAAGAGTTGATAGTTTATTCAAAAGAAATTTCAAACCAACTAATCAACAAGAAACATCAATTTTAGAATATTATTCAAACTTATCAAGGATAGAATTAGATAACGAGACTTTACAGTTGATACAAAAGTTATCCGAACAACAAAACAACACTCAACAACCAAAAAATGAATTTTCTCCAGATCAAAAAGAAAAGCAATCCAAAAAACAGAAAAAACTCAGCAAACAACAAAAGCAAAAAACCCAAGAAATGCGCAAAAACATATATTCTTCCACCAAATCAATATTATGTTTACATTACTTCCAAAACAACACGTCATAGTTCTTCTCAATTTGCAGAAGATCCAGTTATTTTGGTTAATGGTGAAAATTTAAATCAAGTAAATCCCTTTGATTGGATATTGTGTAAGACAGATTTGATGAAAAACTCACAAAAAAATCAAACAAATTGAATTCCTCTTTCTTTTCTCAACAAAAAACTATACAAACAAATGAACAAATAAAATTCAGAATGATATTTGGTTTTTTGGTTCAATTAAATCACCCAAACTTATCAAAAATCAACTTAAAAAAAATAACAAAACCAATTCAATTCAATTTTGAAAATTTTCCGATAATTCAGAATTTAATTTAGAACCATTTCAAGTTCAAGATTTTATTCAAAATATCAAATTTTCAACAAAAACTTTTTTCAATGATTGTTTTGAATTTAATGCAAATTATCAAAAAAATATTGAAATAAACAAATCAGGAAATTTTGGATTCAAAATGGTTTCATTTCGAAAAGAAACTCTATTTAAATTTTCACTTAAAAATTCAAATCAAATTAATTCTCATTTGATTTCAAATTTGACAAAAAATATCCAAATTGGATCCAAAGTTGATTATGATTTAAACACAAAATTGTTAAGGAAATCATTTGGTTTTTCAACTAATTTTTTCCAAAATTTATTCCAATTAAAAATTCAAAATTTATTCCAATTAAAAATTCAAAATTTATTCCAATTAAAAATTCAAGATGATGGTTTATTAAAATCAAATTTAGAAACTCAAATAGAAAAATTTAATTTAAAATTTTATCTTCAATTTCTTGTTTTTCCTTTTTTTTCTGATCCTCAATTTAAAACTTCAATTTGTTTCTATGGAAAAGATTTTTGAATGTTTTTAAACAAAATGTTTAATTTAAATTTTAATTGGAAAATGAATCCATTTTTTATTTTTATTTTAAAAACTTTTTTGAAAAAAAAAATATTTGGATTCTTTCATTTATAAATTTTGATTTTCTTTCCATGTTTCTTTTTTTTCTTTTTATTTTCATTTTCATCATCTTCATCTTCAACTTCTGTTTCATTTCCTCTCATTGAAAGCCAAGGTCTAATTAAAGTAGACCATAATTTCCATAAACCAAATCCTGGAATCTTTTTATTTTTATTTTGATATTGAAATTTTAATTTTAATTTTAATTTTAATTTTGATTTTGATTTTGATTTTAATTTTGATTTTAAATTGAATTTGATTTTGATTTTGATTTTGATTTTGATTTTGATTTTGATTTTGAATTGATTTGTTTGATTTTGATTTTGATTTTGATTTTGATTTTGATTTTGATTTTGATTTTGATTTTGATTTTAATTTTGATTTTGATTTTGATTTTGATTTTGATTTTTGATTTTGATTTTGATTTTGATTTTGATTTTGATTTTGATTTTGATTTTGAATTTGATTTTGATTTTTGATTTTGATTTTGATTTTGATTTTGATTTTGATTTTGATTTTGATTTTGATTTTGATTTTGAATTTGATTTTGATTTTAATTTAGATTTTGATTTTGAATTTTAATTTTAAATTGATTTTGAATTTGATTTTCTTTTTACCAATAAGAAAAAAAACCAAAATTTTCGAGAAATAATAGAAAAAACTTGAACAAATGCAGAAATATAAATTGAATCAAAACAAAGATCAAGAATTTCACCAGGTTCTGTTAGATTATTACCTGCAAGAATTAATTTTCCATTACTATAAGTCTAATTAATTTAAATTTAATTTAAAATAATTTTCGGTTTTTTTTTTTTGAAATAAATTTTAAAAACAAATTTAAACTAACAGGTTTTGAATACATAGAAATTAAATAATAAGCAAAATAATAAGTAATTCCAATCAAAAAAAAACCAGAAAAAAACCCAAAATTAAATCTGATTTTAGCAAAAAATATATGAAATAAAATATATAATAAATTTGAAACCAAAATTATAATTTTTGTTCTTTTTTTAATTTTGTTATTAATTTCTAATTGTTTTTTAGCAGAAATTTTCATTTCTATTTTTGAAATAAAAAGAAGAAAAATGAAAAAAAAAAGGAGAAAAAAAAAATTTAAGAAAAAAAAATTTTTTTAAAAGGAAAAGAAAAGATCATTTTTTTTCATTTTTTTCATTTTTCATTTTTCTTCTTACTTTTTTTACCTTTTTATCTTTTAAATAATACATTTTTTTTACACTTTCCAAATTTCCGTTATTTTAACCAAAACAAAAATAAAGATTAATTTTAATTGATCAATAAAAACAATAAAAACAAAAAAAAACAAAAAATGGGAAATAAAGAATTTTCACTTCAAATTCCAAAGAAAAAATTAAAGCGTTATATGAAATCATTTAATGAATCAAAAGAACCAATGATAATTGTAGATAATTTAACAAAAATCGACCAAGTTAATAAAGCTTTTCTTGATTTAACTGGTTTAGTTTCTGAAACTCAAATTGTTGGTGAACAAATTAGTCTTATTTCTGCTAAAGAACAACCCCATTTAAATCTTGCTACTGATATGGCTGTTCTTCTTGTTCTTAAAAAAGTTTTACAGTGAGTTTATTATTATTTTTATTTTTTATTTTTTATTCTTTTTTTTTTTTGGACTTTTTTGAATTATTTAAAAAATTAAAATAAAGATAAAAAATTAATAAAAAAATTAAAAAAAGATGAAAAAGAAAGAAAAATAATATAACTTTTGATCAATGAAAAAAAAAAAAAGAATAAGTTTTGATCAATGAAAATTAACTAAAAAATTAACTAAAAAATTAAAATTAAAATTAAAATTAAAATTAAAATTTAAAATTAAAATTAAAATTAAAATTAAAATTAAAATTCATTTATAAAATTAAAATTAAAATTAAAATTAAAATTAAAATTAAAATTAAAATTAAAATTAAAATTAAAATTATTCAAATTAAAATTAAAATTAAAATTAAAATTAAAATTAAAATTAAAATTAAAATTATTAATATTAAAATCAAAATTAAAATTAATATTAAAATCAAAATTAAAATTAAAAATTAAAATTAAAAAAATAAAATTAAAATTAAAATTAAAATTAAAATTAAAATTAAAAATTAAAATTAAAATTAAAATTAAAATTCATTTATAAAATTAAAATTAAAATTAAAATTAAAAATTAAAATTCATTTATAAAATTAAAATTAAAATTAAAATTAAAATTAAAATTAAAATTAAAATTAAAATTAAAATTAAAATTAAAATTAAAATTCATTTATAAAATTAAAATTAAAATTAAAATTAAAATTAAAATTAAAATTAAAATTAAAATTATAATTAAAATCAAAATCAAAATTCATTTATAAAATTAAAATTAAAATTAAAATTAAAATTAATCAAAAGATCCGAGACTGGAACATACAACACATCATGGTTATTTGGGAAATCACGTTCAGGAAATAACATCTGGGTTTCAGTGTGGATTACACTATTATATCTAGCAGGAAAACCAGCAGCACAATTAATTATACGGGAATCTGAAAATCCAATCAAAGCAGATGAACAAGAAAAATTAAAACAAGAAATGGCACCAAATCAATTAAAATTAGATACATCAAGTGACACAGGTGTGGATGTTGACTCAGACAGTCGCTCTCAAAAGTCACAAGGAGCAGGCGACCAAACAAGAGCTGTTCGAACATCAAGCCTTTCACATTCACGTTCAGTTGAGCAAACACCTAATCAAGTCGTGTTAGAGGAACAAATTCAAAAAATTCAAAATTTAGTCAAAAACATGAAAAATGAAAAATTGGAAGAAAAAGTTAGTAATAATTTGAATCAGATATCAAGTTCAATTCAAGATGCAATCAAACACAAGGATGATCAGATAAATAAATTGAATGAAAGACTCCAACAAGAAAGGAAGGAACATCGAAAGAAATATGAAAAATTAGAATCACATTTACAAAGAAGACTTGGTGGAATGGAAACAGAAAAAAGTGTCAAACAATCAATTCTTGAAGAGAATTTATCAATCAAAAGAAAACTCAAACAGCTCATTTCTATTATTCAGAAACAAAACACAATCACTGATGAATTATATAGTCTTATTGATATGTCCCAAAATACAAATCCTCAAGATGAAAGTTTTGATAGCTTCAATGAAAGTCATGGAAATGAATTTACTTCTCCTGAGGATTTAGACTCAACTTCAAAGGAAGATGATGATCCAAAAAAAGATGATAATTCTAAGGATGATAAATAATCAATTAATCAATTAATCAATCATTCAATCATAACTTTGTTTCTTTCCTTTTTCTTTTCCTTTCTTTTTCTTTTTTTTTTTTCCTTACTTTTTTTTTGTTCAGTTTTTTTTGATCTCTTCAAATTCCTTTTTTTTTTTTTTGTTTCAAGAAATTATTTCAAAAAAAACACCTAAAAAAAAAATTCTTAAAAAAGATTTCTTTTTTAAAGTTTTATTCCGTTTTATTTGTTTGTGTATTTTCTCTTTTAAAAAGTTTTAAAAATTAAAAATTAAAAATTAAAAATTTAAATTGTTATTTTTTAGATCCATTTCTATTATTTGTTTTTGATATTTGTTTCATCCAAATTCTTGTTTTATGAATCTTAAATAATTCTTTAACAAGATCACGAAAATCAATTCTAGTTTCTGCAGTGAAATAAAAAGTTAATTTTTTTCTATCGAATTGGAATTCCGAATCAATTAACTAAAAGATAAATAATTAAATAAATAAATTATTAAATAAATATTTAAATTAATATTTGATATAAAACCTCCATTGGAAGTCGACGCTCATTTATCTTTCTTTGACAAATAGAAAATGCTCTAATTTCATCTTTTTCTTTTTGATTCATTTGAGAAATTTCTTTTTCAAAAGCTTTTCGAATAACTTGTTTATAATTTTGATAAAGAGTATTTTGATTTACTTTTGGTGATTTTTTCGAAAAATCAATTTGAGAAATATTCATAATATATCCAAGATCAAAACCTCGATCTGCTTCAACAATTGCGCATTCTCCAACATTTAAATTAAGATCTGAGGATGATATGAAGCGAGATCGACGACCTGCTTTGAACTCAATATCAACATAAAGAGTAAAAATTTGATTTTGTATTGGTTGAGTTGAGAAATTATGAATCTCAAAATTTTGAAGATTGTCATTTTGGATCTCGTTTGGAATATAATTATTATTTCTAAATTCATTTCCATTTTCATTTTCATTTTCATTTTCATTTTCATTTTCATTTTCATTATTGTCATTATCAACATAATCAATCATTTCGGTTTTAAATTCCTGATCATTCGAATCAAATATTAAATCATCCATTGTTTGAAACATTTTTTGATTTAAATTTTGATTTTGATCTAAATTTTGATTTAAATTTTGATTTTGATTTTGATTTAAATTTTGATTTAAATTTTGATTTTGATTTAAATTTTGATTTAAATTTTGATTTTGATTTAGATTTAAATTTTGATTTAGATTTTGATTTTGATTTTGATTTTGATTTAGATTTAGATTTTTCCTTCTTTCTTTTATATTGAATCCATTCTGATTGAAATTCATATTTGGTTGTTTCTTAAAATAATCTTCATGAATTGAAAATGAGAAATCATTTAATCCATTTGGAGAATCACTATGAAATTCAAAAGGTGAACTTGAGTAAAAATCTGCCATTTGATTTGGAAAATCAAGATAATTTTGATCGATAAAAAAACCTGATTTTAAAGGTGATTGACTAAAAGCATTTTGATGCAAATTCTGTTCAACTTGATGCCCAAATTGAGGAAGTGAAGATAATGAACGTGATGTTTGCATTGTTTTATTGAAATAACTGTAATCATTTGATTGAAACTTTCCAAAAAATGTTTGTTTTGAATTTTCAAATGTAAATGTTTCTCGAATATTTGGTTCAGATGATTCTCTTTTCATTTCAAGTCCTTTTGGTGAAGAAGAGAAAAATGAATTGAATGTAAATTGATTCATTTCCGATCCAAAAGGATCAGAAATAAATATTTGGTTATTTTTATCAAAATTGTTGTTTGATTTTTTTTTTTCTGTTTGTTTTGCTTCTTCATTGTTTTTGGGTTTTTTTTTGTTTGGATTATAATCATCATCTTCTCCATCTTCTAAGTTTTGAATGATTTTTTCTTCTTCAAATTTGAATAAAAAATCTGATGTATGAAGGTTTGGTGATTTTGAGAATTTTTTTTCCATTTCCTTGAAAAAGTTACTATAAAATTTAAATAAATATTTAATAATCAAATATTTAAATAAATATTTAATAATCAAATATTTAAATAAATATTTAATAATCAAATATTTAAATAAATATTTAATAATCAAATATTTAAATAAATATTTAATAATTAATATTTAATAATTAATATTTAATAATTAATATTTAATAATTAATATTTAATAATTAATATTTAAATTAATATTTAATAATCAAATATTTAATAATTAATATTTAATAATCAATATTTAATAATTAATATTTAATAATTAATATTTAATAATTAATATTTAATAATTAATATTTAATAATCAAAATATTTAAATTAATAATCAATAATTAATAATTAAATTAATATTCAAATTAATAATATTTAAATCAATATTCAAATTAATATTTAATAATCAATATTTAATAATCAATATTTAATTAATATTTAATAATTAATATTTAATAATTAATATTTAAATAATCAATATTTAATAATTAATAATTAATATTTAATATTTAATAATTAATATTTAATAATTAATAATTAATAATTAATAATTTAATAATTAATAATTAATATTTAATAATTAATATTTAATAATTAATATTTAAAAATTAATATTTAATAATCAAATATTTAATAATTAATATTTAAATTAATATTTAAAATTAATATTTAAAATTAATATTTAAATTAATATTCAAATTAATATTTAAATTAATATTCAAATTAATATTTAAATTAATATTCAAATTAATATTTAAATAAATAATTAATAATTAATATTTAATAATCAATATTTAATAATCAATATTTAATTAATATTTAAATAAATATTTAATAATTAATAATTAATATTTAATAATAATTAATATTTAATAATTAATATTTAATAATTAATATTTAATAATTAATAATTAATAATTAATATTTAATAATTAATATTTAAAATTAATATTTAAAATTAATATTTAAAATTAATATTTAATAATTAATATTTAATAATTAATATTTAATAATTAATATTTAATAATTAATAATTAATATTTAATATTTAATATTTAAATTAATATTTAATAATTAATATTTAATAATTAATATTTAATAATTAATATTTAAATTAATATTTAATAATTAATATTTAAAATTAATATTTAATAATTAATATTTAATAATTAATATTTAAAATTAATATTTAAAATTAATATTTAATAATTAATATTTAATAATTAATATTTAAATTAATATTTAATAATATTTAATAATTAATATTTAATAATTAATATTTAATAATTAATATTTAATAATTAATATTTAATAATTAATAATTTAATATTTAATATTTTAAAAATTAATATTTAATAATTAATATTTAATAATTAATATTTAATAATTAATATTTAAAATTAATAATTAATATTTAATATTTAAATTTAAATTAATTAATAATTAATATTTAATATTTTAAATTAATAATTAATAATTAATAAATAATATTTAATATTTAATATTTAATAATTAATATTTAATAATTAAAATTTAATATTTAATAATTAATATTTAATATTTAATATTTAATAATTAATATTTAATAATTAATATTTAATAATTAATATTTAATAATTAATATTTAATAATTAATATTTAATAATTAATATTTAATAATTAATATTTAAATTAATATTTAATAATTAATATTTAAATTAATATTTAAATTAATATTTAATAATTAATATTTAAATTAATATTTAATAATTAATATTTAATAATTAATATTTAATAATTAATATTTAATAATTAATATTTAATAATTAATATTTAATAATTTATATTTAATAATCAAATATTTAATAATTAATATTCAAATTAATATTTAAATTAATATTCAAATTAATATTTAATAATTAATATTTAATAATTAATATTTAATAATTAATATTTAATAATTAATATTTAAATTAATATTTACGATTCAGAAATTAAATTATCAAGAGAAGTGCTCAAAGATGTTTTTTGATTTGGATTAACCTTCCCTCGGTATTTTTCCATTAATATACCAAAAGAATTATTCTTTGGATTTTTTTTCTTTTCATTTTGAATTGAATCAAAAGAAAAAGACATATTTTTTTTATAATTTTCATTCTTTTCATTATTTTCTTCATTATTTTTATCATTATTTTCTGTTTTATCTTTTGAATTTATAGGAGAAGTTGATGTAATTGTGTTTTTCTTATGTTTTTTTTAATTGAACAGAAAGTGGGAATGATTTAAAAAGAAAAAATTAAAGAAAATACTTTTTAATTTTTCTTTTTTTTTTTTTTTTAAATTTTTATAACGTTTTTCAAATTGGAATTATCATACTTTTGACATGATTTTAGACTAAGAATTTAAAAAAAAATTATAAAAAACCACTTTGAACTATTCAAAAAGTAAAGAAACAAATGGTTTTAAGTTATAAATGCTTTTAAAAATAAAATGAAAAAAAAAATGAAAAAAAAATTTAAAAATCATTTTTTCATTTTTTATTTTTAAAATGAATTTTAATTTTAATTATTTGGAAAATGGAATAAAAAAACAAAAAATTTTGAGAATAAAACTTTTTTTAAATGTTAAAAATAAAGAAGAACTTTTTCAAAAAATAAAAGCAAATGAAATTGATTCTGCTTTTCTTAATCCAGTTTATATTGTTTCTCTTTTTCAAATTCAAGTTGCTTGTCATAATGTTATGAATTCTTTATCAAATAATCATTTGAAAACTAAAAATTTACATACAGAATTAATTTATTATTTATATCCAGGAAAAAGTGTTAAAAAAGCATTAGAAGATTTAGGAATTGGATCAAATAATGTTCAACATATTTTGGAATGCAAATTTATTGATTCAAATGAAAATTCAAATCAAAATTCAAATGAAATTGAAAATTCAAATGAAAATTCAAATGAAATTGAAAATTTAAATGAAAATTATTTAATTCAAGGAGAAGAACAAAAAAATATTGTTCAAAGTTTAAATCAAATTATAGATTTACCTAAAATTAAAAAACTTTATAAAATTAATGAAAAAGAACTTTTGATTGGTAGTTTAGAAGATGCAGTTGTGTTGGCTATGTCAACAAAAGAATTTTAATTTCAATTCAAATTCAATTCAATTCAATTTCAAATTCAAATTCAAATTCAATTCAAATTCAATTTAATTTCAATTTAATTTCAATTTAATTTCAATTTAATTTCAATTTAATTTCAATTCAAATTCAAATTCAATTTCAATTCAAATTCAAATTCAATTTCAATTTAATTTTGATCCAATTTTAATTTCAATTCAATTTAATTTCAATTCAAATTCAATTCAATTCAATTCAATTTCAATTCAAATTCAATTCAAATTCAATTTTAATTTCAAATTATTTTCAATTCAAATTTAATTCATTTTAATTTTGAATTCAATTTAATTTCAATTTAATTTCAATTCAAATTCAATTCAATTCATCAATTTTAATTTCAAATTCAATTTGAAAATAAAAAAAGATTTAAATTAAAATTTAATCCTTTTTTGATTTTTATTCGATTTATTGATCAATTTTAATTTGTAAAAAAAAAGTAAAAAATTTATTTTTTCCAAAATTAGTTAATTAGTTAATTAGTTAATTAAATGAAATCATAATTTTTTCCATAAGTAAACGAACAAAAAACTAATGAAGAAAAGAAGAAGAGAATAAATAAAAAACTTTGTAGCAAAAGAGAATTCATGATAAATAAGAGTTTTATCTTCTTGAAAAGCTTCTAAACGGTTTCTAAAGTCTTTATGCCAATCAACAGATAAATAAAAGATAACTTCTTTATCTAAAGCTTTTTCTAAATTAAATCCTCGATAAACTGGATTAATTGAAATTTTTGTAATTTGATTTCCATGAAAAAATAAATCAATTTTTAAATGATTAAACATTTGTACTTCTTCATTTATTATTTCTCCTAATGGAAATGTCACAAATATTCCATCTATTAATACTCTTCCTAAATAGTTTTTCTCAATTATTTTTTTCATCACTTTAATATGTTCTTTAGTGAGTTTAGTTGAACAAATTTTATGATTTCCAAAATTTGCTAAAAAATTTAAAATTAAATTTAAAATAAATTATAATTCATTTATAAAATTAAAATTAAAATCAAAATTAAAATTAAAATCAAAATCAAAATTAAAATTAAAATTAAAATTAAAATTTAAAATTCATTTATAAAATTAAAATCAAAATTCAATTTAATATTAAAATTAAAATCAAAATTAAAATTAAAATTAAAATTAAAATTAAAATTAAAATTAAAATTAATATTAAAATTAAAAATTAAAATTAAAATTATAATTCATTTATAAAATTAAAATTAAAATTAAAATTAAAATTAAAATTAAAATTAAAATTAAAATTAAAATTAAAATTAAAATTAAAATTAATATTAAAATTAAAATTAAAATTAAAATTAAAATTAAAATTAAAATTAAAATTAAAATTAAAATCTTACTGTTAAAAAATATATGATATCCTGATCTATTATATTCTCTCCAATAAAAAATATCTTCTAAACTTGGATGCTTTCTTTTTTCAGGATTCCATCTACAATAAGGAGTATCAGAAAACAAAAAAATTTCATCAGGTTTTTGAATAATTTGTGAATATTTATAATTTGGATCATAAACTCTAACAGCAGATCCATCTGGTGATTCTAAATATTCAGCTTCCCCAATCATTTCATAAAATAGATATACTCTTTGATGATTTTCATAAATGTGATTATAATAATTACAATTCACAATATTTTTCTGAACTAATAAAAAAAGAATTAAAAGAAAAATTTTCATTTATTTTTATTTTTTTTTTTTGAAATGAAAAAATGAAAAATGAAAAATTTAATTTTGAATTTAATTTTGATTTTAATTTTAATTTGTGTTTTTAAATCAATTTAAAAAAAAAAAACATAATAAAAACACAAAAAAAACAAAAGAAAAAAAAACAAAATTAAAAAAAAACTTCATCAAAAAAAATTTTTTCTTTTTGCAATTTTTTCTTTCAATAAAAATTATTTTGATATTTTTTTTTTGAAAATGAAAGAAAATGAAGTATTTTTTTATAATTGATCAGCATTTGGAGATTGTTCGAAATTTATTTCTTTAATATCAACTTTTGAACCTAAAACTAATTTATTTTTTTGAGATTTTGATTTATTATGTTTTTCTTGGACATCAAGTATTGGTTTTAATAAGCGTCTCTAAAAAGAAAAAACAATTCAAAAATAAATATTAAATAAATATTAAATATTAAATAAATATTAAATAAATATTGAATATTAAATATTAAATATTAAATATTATCCAAAAATATTAAATAAATATTAAATAAATATTAAATATTAAATATTAAATAAATATTATCCAAAAATATTAAATAAATATTAAATAAATATTAAATAAATATTAAATAAATATTAAATAAATATTAAATAAATATTATCCAAAAATATTAAATGAATATTAATTAAATATTAAAATAAATATTAAATAAATATTAAAAAAATATTAAATAAAATATTAAAATAAATAAATAAAATAAAATAAATATTAAATAAATATTAAATAAATATTAAATAAATATTAAATAAAATATTAAATAAATATTAAATATTAAATATTAAATATTAAATAAATATTAAATATTAAATATTAAATATTAAATAATAATTAAATAAATATTAAATAAATATTAAATAAAATATTAAATATTAAATATTAAATATTATTATCCAAAAATATTAAATATTAAATATTAAATAAATATTAAATATTATCAAAAATATTAAATATTAAATAAATATTAAATAAATATTAAATAAATAAAATAATAAATATTAAATAAAAATATTAAATAAATATTGAATATTAATTAAATATTAAATAAATATTAAATATTAAATAAAATATTAAATAAATATTAAATAAATATTAAATGAATATTAAATAAATATTAATTAAATATTAAATAAATATTAAATAAATATTAAATAAATATTAAATAAATATTAAATAAATATTAAATAAATATTAAATAAATATTAAATAAATATTAAATAAATATTAAATAAATATTAAATAAATATTAAATAAATATTAAATAAATATTAAATAAATATTAAATAAATATTAAATAAATATTAAATGAATATTAAATAAATATTATCCAAAAAATTTGGAAAAAATTTGGAAAAAATTTTAAATAAATATTAAATAAAAAATGTCAAAAATTTAAACAATAAAATAATTCAAAAATAATTCAAAAATAATTCAAAAATAAATTTGTTAAAAATTAAATGAAAAAAAATTATTTTGACAGAATGGCAAAAAAAAGCAAAAAAAAAAAGAATAAAAAAATAATAAAAAAAATAATAATTTGAATAGCTAAAAAAAAAACGAATAAAAGAACCAAAAGAAATAAAACCAAATTCACTTACGCGTGCATTTACAAAAAAATTATTAACTTGAACAAGAGGAACTTTAGCTTTTTGACTTAAAGTTAATTTCTCTTCATTTGTTGGATAAGGATTTTTAATATTGTAAAAAAGCCAAATCAATAAAACACGTTTACTTTCAGGAGACAAGCTTTTTCTTGCTTTTTTCTTCTTCTTTTCTTGTTCTGGTAATGTTTCACTTACTTGTTTTGGTTTTTCTTCTGCTTGTCTTTTTAATAGATCTTTTCGTTTATTAAATTGAAACATTTTTTAATTTTGAATTTATTTTAATTTTGAATTGATTTAAATTAAATTAAATTGATTTAAATTAAATTGAATTGATTGAATTGAATTGAATTGAATTGAATTGAAAAGAAAAAATGATTTCTTGATCCTTTTAAATTTTTATATTTTTGTTTTTTAATTTTTTTAATTCATTTTTCCTTTTATTTTCCTTTTATTTTCTTTCTTTCTTTCTTTCTTTTTGTTTCTTTTTGTTTCTTTTTGGATCAATCTGAATTTTAAATTAATTTATTTTTTATTAATTATTTTTTTGACAAATTATTATTATTTTTTATTTAAATAAATAAAAAAATTTTTTTTTTTAAATCATTTCATTAAAATTCAAATAAAAAAAAAATAATTTATTTTTATAAATAATCCCTTTCTTACTTGGATTTTCTTTTCAATTTCTTAATTTCCATTTCATTTTCTTTTTATTACGTAATATTATATTTTTTTTTTCTTTTTATAATTTTTTAAAAATAAAATTCTTATTTGAAAATTCTTTTTTTTTTTTAATTAAAATTTTTTTAATAAGATCAAATTAAAAAAAAAAAACTTTTTATTTTAGATCATTCAATTACAAAAATAAAATAAAAATAAAAATCAAAATAAAAAAAAATTTTCTTTTTGTTTATTAAATCCGTCTCACAAATTAATTTGTTGATATAATTGTGCTTTAAGTAAAATTAAAAAATCAAAAAAAAATCAAAAAGAAAAAAGAAAAAAGCAAAAAGAAATTGAAGTAGAATCGATAGAAAGAAGAAGAAAAAAAAAAGAGAAAAAAAATTTTTTTTTCCTTCATCAAAACACAAATTTTTTTTTCGTTAATTGTTTATTGAATTTTCAAGTTTTTTTCTTTCATTCCTTTCTTTCATTAATTCTTTTTTGAGGAAAATTACTTCATTAACAAGAGTTTCAAGCATATTTTCAAGTGGAGCACTATTAAGAAGAAAAAAAAAATATTTTTAATTTAGAAAATCCAAAAATCCAAAATAATATTTAATTATAAAATAATATTTAATTTTAAAATAATAATTAATTATAAAATAATATTTAATTATAAAATAATATTTAATTATAAAATAATAATTAATTATAAAATAATATTTAATTATAAAATAATATTTAATTATAAAATAATATTTAAATATAAAATAATAATTAATTATAAAATAATATTTAATTATAAAATAATATTTAATTATAAAATAATATTTAAATATAAAATAATATTTAATTATAAAATAATATTTAATTATAAAAATAATAATTAATTATGAAATAATATTTAATTATAAAATAATATTTAAATATAAAATAATATTTAATTTTAAAATAATATTTAATTATAAAATAATATTTAATTATAAAATAATATTTAATTATAAAATAATATTTAATTATAAAATAATATTTAATTATAAAATAATATTTAATTATAAAATAATATTTAATTATAAAATAATATTTAATTATAAAATAATATTTAATTTTAAAAATAATATTTAATTTTAAAATAATATTTAATTACAAAATAATATTTAATTATAAAATAATATTTAATTATAAAATAATATTTAATTATAAAATAATATTTAATTTTAAAATAATATTTAATTCTTAAAATAATATTTAATTACCAAAATAATATTTAATTATAAAATAATATTTAATTATAAAAATAATATTTAATTATAAAATAATATTTAATTATAAAATAATATTTAATTTTAAAATAATAATTAATTATAAAAATAATAATTAATTATAAAATAATATTTAATTATAAAATAATATTTAATTATAAAATAATAATTAATTATAAAATAATAATTAATTATAAAATAATATTTAATTATAAAATAAAAGTTAATTATAAAATAATATTTAATTAAAATAATATTTAATTATAAAATAATATTTAATTATAAAATAATATTTAATTATAAAATAATATTTAATTATAAAATAATATTTAATTATAAAATAATATTTAATTATAAAATAATATTTAATTTTAAAATAATATTTAATTTTAAAATAATATTTAATTATAAAATAATATTTAAATATAAAATAATATTTAATTATAAAATAATAATTAATTATAAAATAATATTTAATTATAAAATAATATTTAATTATAAAATAATATTTAATTATAAAATAATATTTAATTATAAAATAATATTTAAATATAAAATAATATTTAATTATAAAATATAAAATAATAATTAATTATAAAATAATATTTAAATATAAAATAAGTTATAATTGAAATGACAAACCGAGAAGATTCATCAAATTTTGTAGATTTAAATTGAGTAAGAAAATTATTCAAAGATTGTTCTGTTTGAGCAACAGAAGTATCTGATAAAAGATCTTTATCATCTAATTGAGATTGAACAGGATCATCCCTAAGAAGAGGAGATTGCCTTCTCATCTTTGGAGAAGTAACAATTTGTTCATTTGTATCTTTAATAGGTTGTCTTTCCTTTTGAGATCTTGGAGTACCAGATCGACCACGATTGAGTTGATTTGGTAAAATTTTTGGCTTAATATCGCCAAATTGAGGTGATACTTGCCGTCTTGTTGGTGAATTTGGTCTTCTTTGTGTAGGCGTTATTGATTTTTGTGGCATGGTTAAAACCTGATCTGCTGTGATTGTTTGCTTTTCACTTGGATTTTGTGTATCAATGTAGTTTTCTCCTTTTGGTTCATATGGTTGTGTGTAGTTTGATGGGAAAAATCCTTGTTGATTTTTTGAGTTCATTCCTTTCCACCATCCGGATTCATACTTGAGAATTACAGTGATTATCTTTTTTATAAAATCATAATTAGAATATTTATTTTAATATTTAAATATTTTAATTTTAATATTTAAATATTTTAATATTTTAATAATTTAATATTTTAATATTTATTTAAATATTTAATTTAATATTTTAATATTTTAATATTTTAATATTTAATTTTAATATTTAATTTCAATATTTGTTTTATTATTTATTTTAATATTTTAATATTTAATTTCAATATTTTAATATTTTAATATTTTAATATTTTAATATTTTAATATTTAATTTAATATTTATTTAAATATTTTAATATTTAAATATTTATTTTAATATTTATTTTTAATATTTAATTTCAATATTTATTTTAATATTTATTTTAATATTTAATTTTAATATTTATTTTAATATTTATTTTAATATTTATTTTAATATTTATTTCAATATTTTAATATTTTTTAATATTTAATTTAATATTTAATATTTAATTTAATATTTTAATATTTAATTTAATATTTTAATATTTTAATATTTATTTTAATATTTAAATATTTTAATTTTAATATTTTAATATCTTAATATTTTAATATTTATTTAAATATTTTAATATTTTAATATTTATTTTAATATTTATTTTAATATTTTAATATTTAATTTCAATATTTTAATATTTAATTTCAATATTTAAATATTTATTTAAATATTTTAATATTTATTTCAATATTTTAATATCTTCCTCAAATTTTCATTTACTTCTCCTTTTGCGAGAGAAAGTTGATTTGGATCTTGTGATTTATAATCATGAGCTGCTTGAACAAATTCAACAATTGCTTTTGATTTTTGTTGTGATTGCTTTTGTTGCTGTTTTTGTTTAAGTTGACTAATTAAATCTGAATTTCCTTGTATATTTTTTTTTTCTTCTGAAATTTTTTGTGATTCTTCTTTCTCTTTGTCAGTTTGCGCCTAAAAATATTAAGAGAAATAATTTAGTTATTTTTGATTTAAATTAAATTAAATTAAATTAAATTAAATTAAATTAAATTAAATCAAATTAAATCAAATTAAATTAAATTAAATTAAATTAAATTAAATTAAATTAAATTAAATCAAATTAAATTAAATTAAATTAAATTAAATTAAATTAAATTAAATTAAATTGCTCTAAAGATTTTTACAAAAATATCTTCATAATTTTCAATAAATGTTTTGCATAAACTTTCTTGAAAAGTTGCGTCTTCAACAACTTGCATTGTTGTTGGATTTTCTCTTCGAATTAAATTAGGACCAAAAACCTTTTTGAATTTCAAAATAATTTAATTCAAATTTAATTTAAATTCAAATTTAATTGAAAAATCCACATACAACTGCAACATTTCGAATACCCATTTTGTTTTCTTGTGAATATTTTGGAATTTCTGTTAAAAATTCTATTAAAGCTTTGAGTGTTTCTCTGTTTTCTGGTTCAAGTAAATTAATACAATTATGTAAACTTTCATTGACCTTTTTTTGATCAGGTTGAGCTAAATTTTTCAAAATTTTAATATTTTAAATTTAATTTTAATATTAATTTTAATTTTAATTTTAATTTTAATTTTAATTTTAATTTTAATTTTAATTTTAATTTTAATTTTAATTTTAATTTTAATATTAATTTTAATTTTAATTTTAATTTTAATTTTATAAATGAATTTTAATTTTAATTTTAATATTAATTTTATAAATGAATTTTAATTTAAATTTGATTTTAATATTGATTTTAATATTAATTTTATAAATGAATTTTAATTTTAATTTAAATTTTAATTTTAATTTTATAAATGAATTTTAATTTTAATTTTATAAATGAATTTTAATTTTAATATTAATATTGATTTTAATTTTAATTTTATAAATGAATTTTAATATTAATTTTAATTTTAATTTCAATATTAATTTTAATTTTGATTTTAATTTTAATTTTGATTTTGATTTTAATTTGAATTTTAATTTGAATTATAATTTTGAATTTTAATATTAATTTTAATTTTAATTTTAATTTTAATTTGAATTTTAATTTTGATTTTGATTTTGATTTTAATTTGAATTTTAATTTTAATATTAATATTAATAAATATACCTAAAGCCTGTTGAAATTGAGGATATAAATCAAAAGTAAGTAAAGGAATTGGAAGTTCTCTTAAGAAAAGTTTAAGTAAACCAGCAACAGCATGAAGATCTTTTTCAGGATATAAATCAACATCTTCACCTTTATCAAATCGTTCTACAAGTTGTTTTACTTCTGAAGAAGCACCTGATAATCTAAAAATTCCTTCAGTTTGAAGAGCTATTAAAAAAAATTTTTTTATAAAAAAAAATTTCAAAAAATTTTAATCAATTTTATTTTTCACCTTTTGTTTTTGGATCACGAACAAATTCAATAACTTTTTCAACAACAAGTGGAATTAATTTTCCATCTTTTCTTTTTCGAAACTACTGTTTTTAAATCAACTCCAAAAATTGCATCTTCTGATTTATGTCGACTAATTTCTTTTTCTATTGCAGTAATCCATCCATGTTTTTGTAATTCTGAAAGAGCAGCAATATTATAACTACAATTCAAAATTAAAATTTAAAATTCATTTATAAAAATTAAAATTAAAATTAAAATTAAAATTCATTTATAAAATTAAATTCATTTATAAAATTAAAATTAAAATTAAAATTAAAATTAAAATTAAAATTAAAATTAAAATTAGAATTAAAATTAAAATTCATTTATAAAATCAAAATTAGAATTTAATATTGAAATTAAAATTAAAATTCATTTATAAAATCGAAATTAAAATTCATTTATAAAATTAAAATTAAAATTTAAAATTAAAATTAAAATTTAAATTAAAAATCAAAATCAAAATCAAAATTAAAATTAAAATCAAAATTAAAATTAAAATTCATTTATAAAATCAAAATTAAAATTAAAAATTAAAATCAAAATTAGTATTAAAAAATTAAATACACATAATGACCGTTTGAAACATCTGCATCTGGTCCTGGAGTTATAACAAATCCAAATTGTTTTTTTGAATTTGGATCTTCTTTTACTGTTGATCCCTTCAAGTGAAATTTCACCACAAGGTTTAAAATCCTGTTGTTTAATTTAAAGAAATTAAAAGAATCAAAAAATTTTTTTGGAAATCTTGTTTGCTTAAGAAAATTAAATTTAAATCAATTTAATGCCTTGATGTTTACATTTTTCGACTTAAAATAAAAAAGATAACCATCCTTTAAAACAAAATATCGTTTTTTCCAATTTTTTACTCTTCCACCCTATAAATTAAAATTAAAATTAGAATTAGAATTAGAATTAAAATTAATTAAAATTAAAATTAAAATTAGAATTAAAATTAAAATTAAAATTAAAATTAAATTAGAATTAGAATTAGAATTAAAATTAAAATTAAAATTAAAATTAAAATTAAAATTAAAATTAAAATTAAAATTAAAATTAAAATTAAAATTAAAATTAGAATTAGAATTAGAATTAGAATTAGAATTAGAATTAGAATTAGAATTAGAATTAGAATTAGAATTAGAATTAGAATTAGAATTAGAATTAGAATTAGAATTAGAATTAAAATTAAAATTAAAATTAAAATTAAAATTAAAATTAAAAATTAAAATTAAAATTAAAATTAAAATTAAATTAGAATTAGAATTAAAATTAAAATTAAAATTAGAATTAGAATTAAAATTAGAATTAGAATTAGAATTAGAATTAGAATTAGAATTAAAATTAGAATTAAAATTAGAATTAAAATTAGAATTAGAATTAGAATTAGAATTAAAATTAAAATTAGAATTAAAATTAGAATTATAATTAAATTAAAATTAAAAATTAAAAATTAAAATTAGAATTAATTAAAAATTAGAATTAAAAATTAAAATTAAAATTAAAATTAAAATTAAAATTAAAATTAAAATTAAAATTAAAATTAAATTAAAATTAAAATTAAAATTAAAATTAAAATTAGAATTAATTAGAATTAGAATTAAAATTAGAATTAGAATTAAATTAGAATTAGAATTAGAATTAGAATTAAAAATTAGAATTATTAAAATTAGAAATTAAATTAGAATTAAAATTAGAATTAGAATTAGAATTAGAATTAGAATTAGAATTAGAATTAGAATTAAAATTAGAATTAAAATTAGAATTAGAATTAAAATTAGAATTAGAATTAGAATTAGAATTAGAATTAGAATTAGAATTAAAATTAAATTAGAATTAGAATTATAATTAGAATTAGAATTAGAATTAGAATTAGAATTAGAATTAGAATTAGAATTAGAATTAAGTTAAAAATTAAGTTAAGAATTTGAATGGAATTTTACTTGTTTTGTTAAAAATCCTTCTTTTGTGGGTAATCCAATAGGGTTCCAAGCCTGAAAAATTTAAATTAAAATTAAAATTTAAAAGAATTTGTTTTAGAAAAAAATTTTTTTATAAAAGAAAAGAGGAGAAAATTTGTTTTTGTTTTTGTTTTACACTTTTAGACATTAGAAAAAAAAGAAAAAAGAAAGAAAGAAAAAAGAAAAAGAAAAAATGAAAAAAAAATGAAATTATGAAAAAAAATTAAAAAAAAAAAAAAGGAGAAAAAAAAAATAAAAAGGCGAAAAAAAAATTTTTTTATAAGTTAATTTCTTGTTTTATTAATAAATTACAATAGGATCTTTTTTAAAAAATTAAATTTAAAGAAAGATCAGTTATTAATTTAATTATTTATTTATTTAAAAATAAAAATAAAAAAAATAAAAATAAAAAAGGGGGCAAATTAAAAAAATAATAAAAAAAAACAACACTAAATCAAAAATTGAATTAATGAAAATTGTTTAAATAAAAAATAAAGAAAGATTTAAATTAAAAAACAATTTAATATTTAATTATAATCCTTATTAAATAGATGGAGAGAAAAAAAAAAATAAAAAAGAAAAAAATTTTTATTTTTATTAATATTTTTATTACACAAAAGATTTCTTGACTTTTGCAAGTTTCATTTTTTTTCTTTCTTAATTTTTTTTTTATTATTTTTTTAAACCCTTTTCTCCCCCAAAAACAAAAACAACATTAACAAACAAACAAAAACAAGCAACATTAACAAACAAAAAAACAAAAACAAGCAACATTAACAAAAATTTTTGCTTTTCAAAAAACAACTAAGTTATTCAACCAAAAAAAAACAATAATAATTTTTGCGAGTTCAAATGTTATTAAGAAGAGAATTTATGAAATTCTTCGACAATTTCGAATTAGAAGAGCTACTTAACAGTCGGCCAATAAGAGAAGAAAAAGGAGAAGAAAAAGAAGCCAATCCACTTGAAGAAAACGGAAAAAAGCTAGAAGGAACAAAAGAAATCATGAGCAACAAAAATACAATTGTCGCTTATTCATTGTATTTTCCGTTCACAAAATTTCATCGTGCCGTTCCTCGAAGAGAGCCTAATATCCCCCAAACGCCTGACCACTTTCAACCCCCTCTTCCTGTTTTAACTCCTTTTTATCCCGAAAATGACCCTTATAATCAAGATTATAAACAAATTTTTCAATTGAATAATTACACTGCAAAATCTTTTAAAAATTTTGGTGATATCCCCCAAAAAATTAATCAAAATGCCCCCAATGTTCTTAAAAATGATCCCCAAAGATCTTTTTCTGATTTGGATCACAAATTTATTCATTTCCAGGAAAGTTTTAATCATAAAGAACAAAAGAAAAAGAAAAAGAAAAAGAATAAAACAAAGTCACAAAGCAAAACAATGAAAAAAAGAAGAACAAGAAGAAAAACACGTCAAATGAGCAATAAGAAATTGAGGGAAGAAGAAGAAAGATTGAAGCAAAGATTAAATGAAAATATAAATATAAATGAAAATATAAATCTAAATGAAAATTTAAATCAAAATGAAAATATAAATATAAATCAAAATTTAAATGAAAATTTAAATGAATATCAAAAATCAAAATCAAAATCAAAATCAAAATCAAAATCAAAATTTAAATGAAAATGAAAATTTAAATGAAAATTTAAATCTAAATCAAAATTTAAATGAAAATATAAATGAAAATTTAAATGAAAATTTAAATCAAAATCAAAATCAAAATCAAAATCAAAATCAAAATCAAAATCAAAATGAAAATGAAAATCAAAATCAAAATATAATTTCTCCACAATTTACAGATAAATTTAACAATATTTCAATTCAAAAAAATAGTCAAAATTCAAAAACAGAAAACAATAATAATGATGGATTTTTTAGTAACAAAAAAATTGTGTTTGTTCAATCATTAGATTGTTCATTATTCCAAAGATTACGTTTGTCTTTAAAGCAACTTGTAGAAGCGTGGGGAGCAGAAGTTGAACCCATTTCCCAGTTGCAAAATACTAACAAAAAACCAATTTTTTTTGTTTCACTTGTTGACACTTTATCATTTTATCATGATCCACTGCGGGAAATGTTAGTTCTTCTTACAATGGGTATTCCTATTCTTTCCCCAAAATGGATTATTGATTCAATTCTTCAAAAACAAATTCAAAATCCAGAAAAATATATTCTTAACATTCCAAAAAATCATCAAAATTCACTTTTTAAATTATTTAATAATAAACAAATTCATTTGAAAGGTGGTTCTGCATTTGTTGAATTGTGGTCCTTTTTAATTGAAAGCCTTTCTGGATTTCTTGTTAGTGAGTCTTCTCTTGCAAATATTATTATTACAGAATCTGAAACACATTTAAATTGCTGTCCTTATTATTTTTGCAATAAATCTGATTTAGATTTAAATTCAAATTCAAATTCAGATTCAAATTCAAATTCAAATTCAAATTCGAATTCAGATTCAAATTCAGATTTAAATTCAAATTCAGATTCAAATTCAGATTCAAATCCAGATTTAAATTCAAATTCAGATTTAAATTCAAATCCTTTGGTCTTATCTGAAGCTCAATTAGTTTCTTTATTTTCTAAAACTCAAAAAAAGGATTTTTAACTTACCAACATTTTTTTCAATTTCTTGTTTCTTATTTCTATTTCTTTTTCTTTTTCTTTTTCTTTTTCTTTTTCTATTTCTTTTTCTTTTTCTTTTTCTTTTTCTTTTTCTTTTTCTTTTTCTTTTTATTTTTGGATTCATTTGAATTTGGTTTTTCTCCTCTTTTATCAAATGAAATGTTTAATAGGTTTTTATTTTTTATTTTTTATTTTTTGTTTTTTATTTTTTATTTTTGATTAAATTTTTGATTAAATTTTTGTTTTTGGATTTGATTTTGAATGTTTTGAAATTATTAAAATTTTTCTTTTCTTAATTAAATGGATTATAATAATTAAAAAACAATTTGAGATTTTTCAGCACCTCTTGGTTCTCTATCCTTTGAGATGTCATACAATTCATTTTCTGATTTAGTCTCCAAAGAGAGTTTCAAAAGCTTTTCAATCTGGTCGACTTTTTGGAGATTATAAGGAGCATTTTGGAATCTTTGAATTTCAGAAATAGTTTCAAAAAGAAGTTTCCTTTTACCAAAATTAACGAGATCATGATTAATTTTATCAGAAGAACCTTCAGAAATAAAAGTAAGATCTGTAAGAAAGACACCCAAATAAGGAATACAAGGAGGTTGAACAGTTTTCAACAAGTTTCTGTATTCTTTATAACTATTTTCACTGCTTGTTGCTTTATCAAGTTCTTCATAGATTCTCCAGTAACTTTTGGGGACTTCATTCTTAGTGAATTTAAGACGACTAACGGAAGAGTTACTAAGAGAAGCGATGATTGCCATGACGCAATCGAAGTTATTAAGATGATAAAAATGCTCGGCAATTTTGATAAAACGAATCATTCGCTTGGCTCTTGTTCTAACTCTTTTGGGGGTCACTATTTGCGTACAAATGTAACCGACAAGTTGATTGAACTTGCTTGCCATATAAAGAACATTAGGGAGCTTTATGCTTGAGCTTGGGTTTCGACCACGCTTGAAGAACTAATTCTGAAGGCTGTATTTTTCGGAACGTTGAAAATACAAATAGCGTTACTTGTCGTGCAAATTCTTCTTCATCTAAATCGGATAATTTTAACGTTTTTGAAAATATATTCGCTGGTACTTTAGGTTCGGGTGGTTGCTCTGCAAATGTCATCCCCTTCTCAATAAATAGATCTTCCCCTTCTTTGATCTTGTTGATTTGAGCCCGGATTTTCTCTTCCATTCCTGGCTTGTCAAATTTTAAATATTGGCTCAGAAATCTTTCTAATTTGGATATCAATTTAGCATCAAAATCTCCGGGATGCTTTTGAATCCATAAATTTATTATTGATGCTACTCGTAATTGGATTACATCTTTGGTTCTCAGCCAATCTTTCTCGCTTTCAGATCGTTCTGAGTCGTATGGTGGTACTTGATATCTTTGAATTAGTTTAAATAATAAATGTTCCGGTTTCATAAATGATTGGTATGTCATTAGCATTGCTTGCACAAATTTTGGATCTTTTTTTTTATTAATATTTAAATTAATATTTAAATAATATTTAAATAATATTTAAATAATTAATATTTAAATTAATATTTAAATTAATAATATTTAAATTAATAATATTTAAATTAATAATATTTAAATTAATAATATTTAAATTAATAATATTTAAATTAATAATATTTAAAATAATAATATTTAAATTAATATTTAAATTAATAATATTTAAATTAATAATATTTAAATTAATAATATTAAATTAAATATTTAAATACCTCCTCCTTTTTCATATGTTAATTTTTCTACTAATTTATTAATGTTTGCTGCTGAAATTGTTGATAAAAAATCAACTTTTTTTGAATCATCTTCTTCTTCTTTATTATGTGAAAAAGTTATATTTTTTGGATTATCAGGTCCTTCTTCCCAAATTGGTGTATCATTTTCCACTAAAAAAATATATTATTTTATTTTTTTCAAATTATTTTTTCTTTTTGATAATAAAAATATTATTTATTTTTGAACTACGAACTGACAAAATCAAGTCCCATTTTATCTGCTCTATCTTGAAAAAGATCATATCTTTCTTCAATTGTCATTTCTTCAGTATTTGGACTTCCCATAACTAAATCCCAAAGATTTTCAGCATCTGTAATACCTAATCTCAATAATAATTTTTGAACTAAACTGACAAAATAGTCTTTTGTCTGCTCTATCTTGAAAAAGATCTATCTTTCTTCAAAAGAATATTTGAATTGAATATTTAATTTAAATATTTGGATTGAATATTTGATTTAAATATTTGATTTGAATATTTGATTTGAATATTTAATTTTAATATTAATTTTAATATTTGATTTAATTATTTGATTTGAATATTTGATTTGAATATTTAATTTGAATATTTAATTTTAATATTAATTTGAATATTTGATTTGAATATTTGATTTGAATATTTGATTTGAATATTTAATTTGAATATTTAATTTGAATATTTAATTTGAATATTTGATTTTAATATTTATATTTTTACATTGAATTGATGTTTTTTCTTCAATAAAATGTCTAATTTCTTTTTTATCATAAAAATCATAATGTTGCATTATTAATTGAGTCACAACATCTTTTGTTAATCCATCAACAACTTCTGTTTTAGCTCCACAATAATATCTAGAAAAAGAAACAGCTCTATGTAAAGGTTTGACTCTTTCACGTAATTCCAGGATTTCTGGATGTCTTTTCATAACTTTTGTTTCCCAATCTGATCTATCAATTTCATCAGGAACTTCCAAAACTTTATTCAATTAAATATTAAATTAAATTTTGAATTAAATATTAAATTAAATTTTAAATTAAATTTTGAATTAAATATTAAATTAAATTTTGAATTAAATTTTGAATTAAATTTTGAATTAAATATTAAATTAAATTTTGAATTAAATTTTGAATTAAATTTTGAATTAAATTTTGAATTAAATATTGAAATAAATTTTAAATTAAATATTAAATTAAATATTGAAATAAATTTTGAAATAAATTTTGAAATAAATTTTAAATTAAATTTTGAATTAAATATTAAATTAAATTTTAAATTAAATATTGAAATAAATTTTGAAATAAATATTGAAATAAATATTGAATTAAATTTTGAATTAAATATTAAATTAAATTTTGAATTAAATATTAAATTAAATTTTGAATTAAATATTAAATTAAATTTTGAATTAAATATTAAATTAAATTTTGAAATAAATTTTAAATTAAATTTTGAATTAAATATTGAATTAAATATTAAATTAAATTTTAAATTAAATTTTGAAATAAATATTAAATTAAATTATAAATTAAATTTTGAATTAAATATTAAATTTTGAATTAAATTTTGAATTAAATTTTAAATTAAATATTGAAATAAATATTAAATTAAATTTTGAAATAAATATTAAATTAAATTTTGAATTAAATTTTGAATTAAATTTTGAATTAAATTTTGAATTAAATTTTGAATTAAATTTTGAATTAAATATTAAATTAAATATTGAAATAAATTTTTAATTAAATTTTGAATTAAATATTAAATTAAATTTTGAAATAAATTTTGAATTAAATTTTGAATTAAATTTTGAAATAAATTTTGAATTAAATATTGAAATAAATTTTGAAATAAATATTAAATTAAATTTTGAAATAAATTTTAAATTAAATTTTGAATTAAATATTGAAATAAATTTTGAATTAAATTTTGAAATAAATTTTGAATTAAAATATATAAACCTGCTTCCATCTCTCTTTTATGTTCTGATTTCCCTAATTCAATTCCTAATACAATCTTTTTCTTTGCTCGAATTTCTGCTTCTAATTGTTTAATTTTGTTTTTAATTTTTCTTGTTGATGAACTTGTTCTTCTCATATATCCTTTAGAACTAAGTAAATCACGTAAATTTTTTTTTGATTCAGAAACTTTTTGAATATAAGCTTCTTTTTTTTTAAGAGTTTCTTTCAATTCATCTGTTTTAAAATTTAAAATTTCAAAATTAACAATTTTGAATATTAATAAAGTAAAAATATTTTTCACCATTTTGTTGTTTTGCTGTTTGTCTTGCATTTTGAATGTTTTGCATTAGTGAATTGTTTTTATTCTCAAGAACTTGTGATTGAACTCTTTCTTCATCAATTTGTTTTGTTATTTTGCTAATTTCACTCCATAATTCTAAATTACTTTCAACAACAATTTTTGGTTCTTCTGCTTTTAGAATATCTTGTAATTGCTTTTTGTAATTAATATTTAAAATTAATATTTAAATTAATATTTAAAATATTTAAAATATTTAAAATTAATATTTAAAATTAATATTTAAATTAATATTTAAAATTATTTAAAATATTTAAAATATTTAAAATTAATATTTAAATTAATATTAAATCTAATATTTAAATTTACTTGAATATTTTTCTTTAAAATATTTTTCTCTATTGTAAATCTTTCAATTTCTCTTTGAAGTAGAAATTTTTCTTTTTGTAATCTCGCAATTTCATCTCTTTTTTCTTGTTCAGATAAAAATGCTTTTCCTGGTTGTCCTTTCTGCTTAATTTTCTCTTCTAATTCTTCAATTTTTTGATTTAGTGCTGAATTTTTATGAAGTGTTTCAAGTAATAATCCATGCACTTCAACTTTTTTTTTCATTTCATCATCTTTAATTATAAATTTCAGTTGTCAGTTTTAATTGTATTTTTCAATTAATTTTTTGTTGTCAGTTTTAATTGTATTTTTCAATTGAATTTGAATTGAAAAAAATTAAAAAGGAAAAAGCAAAAAAAAAAGTTGTTTTTAAATTGAATTGAATTGAATTTTTTTTTACCAAAATTAAATTTAAGATTTTGGTTTTGAATAGAAAGAAAAGATTCTCTAACAAAAATTCCATGACTTGGTTTGCAATCAAAATATTTAACTCCATTTATTGTACCATCATTTCTTCCAGCTAAATTTTTTAATTTAAAAAAAAAAATCGTTGTTTTTTTAAAAATTGAGAAAATTAAAAAATTTCTTTACTTGAAGAATCTAATTCAATTCCAACCCATAAACCAGGTGCAAATTCTGTATTTCCAATAAATTTAATAATTCCTTTTTGATTTTGGATTTCAACTTCTTGACCAATTACGTATTTAGTTGTCATTATAAAAAAGAAAAAAAAATGAAAAAAAAAAATGAAAAAATGAAAAAAAAAAGATTTTAATTTTCTTTTTTTTTTCTGGCAAACAAAAACAACAAAAACAAAAACAAAAACAAAAACAAAATTAAATTTTTATTCTTAATTTTCATTTTTCTTCTTTTCTTCTTTTAAAAAATGAATTCAAAAGAAAATAATTTAAATCCAGTTGAAGAATATTTTTCAATTTATTCTTCTAAAAATCCTAAATTTAATAAAACATCTAAAAACATTCTTCCATCAAATTTTAAAAATATTCCACAATTTAAAATCATGCAAAATTTACAGTCTTTTACATATTCAAAAATTATTTCAAAAGAAGTAAAACAAAATCAAGAAACTGAAAAATTTGAAAAAATTCTTCAATTTTATCAAAATCAATTTTCTCAATGGATAATTCAATTAAAGTAAAACAAAAGCTTTATTTCTTTTTTCTTGAAATGTTTTTAAAAAGTATTTAATTTTTAAAAAATCAAAACAAAGATCTGGATTTAGTCTTTTATTTTATGGTGTTGGTTCAAAAAAGGAAATTCTTCAAGATTTTTGCTTAAGTTTTATGGGAAGTGATCCATTAGTTATTATTAATGGATATCATCCAAAATTAACATTGAAAACTGTAGGAAATTAATTTTAATATCAAATTTAATTTTAATTTTAATATTAATTTCAAAAATAGATTTTGAATTTTATTATACAAAATATTTTATTTCAAAAACCAATTTTTCGAGATGAAATGGATATGATTTATTATATACAACAAGTTTTATATGAAAATAATATGAAAAAATTAAGAAAGAAAAGAAAAGTAAAAAGAACAATATTTAAAACAGATTTAAATGTTGGAACAAGATCTAAAAAACAAAAAGAAAATTCAACTAAAAATCCAGATAAAAAAAATTTAAAAGAAAAATCAAAAAAAGAATCACATAACAGTCCAAAAACACCATTTAGAATCGGACAAGAACCACCAAATGATTCTAGTTATGAATCAAGTGAAGATGAAACCGAATCAGAAACGTCTAATTCTAATTCTAATTCAAATTCTAATTCTAATTCTAATTCAGATTCAAATTCTAATTCTAATTCTAATTCAGATTCAAATTCAGATTCAAATTCTAATTCTAATTCTAATTCTAATTCAAATTCAAATTCAAATTCAAATTCAGATTCAGATTCAAATTCAGATTCAAATTCAAATTCAAATTCAAATTCAAATTCAAATTATAAATCAAATTCAAATTATAAATCAAATTCAAATTATAAATCAAATTCAAATTATAAATCAAATTCAGATTCTAAATCAAATTCAGATTCAAATTCAGATTCTAATTATTCTGATGATGAAAGTGAAACTTCTGATTCAACAACTTTAGAAAGTTCAACATTTTCAGATCTTCAAGAAGTTGAAAAGGAAAAAGAAAATCTTATAATTGAAAATAAAAATATTACAAGAGTTATTTTATTAATTAATAATATTGATGGATATTCTTTACGTTCACCAAATTGTCAATTTATGTTATCTCAACTTTCACTTTCACCTTATATTGATCTTGTAGCTTCAGTTGATCATTTTAATTCTTTTTTACGTAAAGATAATATTGATTTGAAATGATTTAAAATATTTATAATAATATTTATAAAAATATTTTGATTTGAAATATTTAGTTTGGGAAACTTCTGTATTTGCAACTTTTAATTGGATTTGTCATAATGTTTCAACATTTCTTCCATATTTCCTTGAAACTCTTCATTCAACCGAATCTGTTATTAAAATTCATTCTCGAAGAAGTAAATCAAGAAATTTTTTAGTTGTTCTTAAAAATATGACTCAAAATGCTCGAGATATTTTTATTATTCTCGCAAATTATCAACTTTCTTCTCAAGAAAAAGGATTGGATTTTAATCAATTTTTTAATTTATCTCAAGAAAATTTACTTGTTAATAATGATAATATTTTTAAAAATTATTTAACTGAATTTCTTGATCATGAAATTGTTGAAATTAAAAAAGATAAAACAAAAGGAAAACTTTATTATATTCCTTCTGAAAATTCTGAATTAGAAAAAATAATTCAACTTTTAAAAAAAGAAATTAAATAAACAAAAGAAATTAATTTTTTAATTTATTCAACTTAGGAAATGTTTATTTTTATTATCAAGAAAAAAGAAAAAAGAAAAAAGAAAAAAGAAAAAAGAAATTTTTGCAAAATAGAATTCTTTTTTTAAAAAACATAAAAATCAAAACAAATCAAATCAAATCAAACAAAACCAAATCAAACAAAACCAAATCAAATCAAATCAAATCAAAACAAATCAAATTAAAATTAAAATCAATCAAATTAAAATTAAAATCAATCAAATTAAAATCAATCAAATCAAATCAAATCAAATCAATCAAATCAATCAAATCAAAACAAAATTAAAATCAATCTAAAAAATGCAATAACAATATCAAAATCAAATTGGTATCCATAAAGGATCATTTAATAAATTTTCTTCTTTTTTTTCTTCACAAGGAAGAAGAGATAATAAGGGTTCCTTAAACTTGTTTTCTTTACAGAACTTTGTTTTGTATTTTTGTTTGAGATTTTTTTGTGGAATATTTTTTTTAAGAAGAACTTGATTTTTTGAATTGTTTGAATTTTTTGAATTTTTTGAATTGTTAATATCTCTTATAAATTGTGAAATTTGAGGATAAAATAAATGAGGAAAATCAGAAACAATATTTAAATGATTAGCACCTTCAATCCACAAAGGTTTTGAAGTATTAGGAAGAGCATAATAGATCTGTTTTCCGTTTTCAAATTTAACAGTTTTATCATCAATACCATGAATAACAAGTGTAAAATGTTGAACTTTTTTAGCCATTTCAAGATTTGGGAATATATCAATTGAAGAACATGCAAATTTTTTATGAACAACTGTTTTCATACAAGAAATAATACTCGACATTAATATTACTCCTCCACATTCTCTATTTGATGCAAGATAAAGTGTTGGTCCAGTTCCTAATGAATATCCAAAAAGTATCACTTGTTGTGGTGGAACTCCCATATCGTTAATAACATAATCATATGCTGCTTCAGCTGATTGATATGTATTTGTTTCAGAACACTTTATAAAATTCGAAATTAAATATTTTAATTTAAATATATTGATTTAAATATTTGATTTATATATTTTTGATTTATATATTTTGATTTAAATATTTTGATTTAAATATTTTGATTTATATATATTAATTTATATATTTTGATTTAAATATTTTGATTTAAATATATTGATTTAAATATATTGATTTAAATATATTGATTTAAATATTTTAATTTAAATATTTTAATTTAAATATTTTGATTTAAATATTTTGATTTATATATATTAATTTATATATTTTGATTTAAATATTTTAATTTAAATATTTTGATTTATATATATTGATTTATATATTTTGATTTAAATATATTTGATTTAAATATATTGATTTATATATTTTGATTTATATATTTTAATTTATATACTGTCTTTTTTATACATAACGACAATTCATACATTACGACAAAAATCAATAAAAAATTAATTAAAACAAACAAAAAATTTTTATAAAGATTTTTTTCTTGTTTATTTTTTTTTAATCAATCATAACGACGATCGATTTAAAAATTAAAATAAGAAAGAGATCTCTGGGCCTCGTTGTTTCATATGTAGAGGTCAAATTTTCTCACTCGTTAAGACACTTTTTTTATTAATCGTCATTTGATAAAATTATGACTCATGATTATTAAAAATGATTTGTGTTGGCCTCAATTATTTCCTCATAAATTTGATCAATTTATATTTGAAAAATTCCATTATCCAAAACAATCTCTTCCCATTGATGTTTTTGGTGATTGGGAATGATAAAAAGTTGTTCATAGGTCTTTTAATAAGAGGAAATAGTTCTTGGTTATCTTCTCCATTTGGTTCAGTATTCTCCTCATAGCCAAACTTATTCTGGGTTATTTCAATACTAGAATCTTTCTCAAATCCAATCTTAGGAGGAATTTGTGTAAGTGTTAATTTTCTTTTTAGAATTGAACGAATAATTTTTCTCTTCAACAAAAAATTTTCTTGCTTCTTTGGTTTTTGAATTGTTGGTTTTTTGCAATCAAATGATTCCTTTTTGGGACTTCTTCAAAGTGGGTTTGTGGAATTTCATCAGAATTTACTATTTCCATTTCCAAATTAAGTTTAGTTGGAACAGATTCATTTTTTCTTCTATTTTTTCTTTGTTTAAATTCTCTTTTTCAGTTGCTTCTATCTTTTTCACAGAATGTGTTTCAATAAAATCCATCACTGACTTTTCATCAAAAGAATCTAAATTATCATGAATGATTCCTGTTTTTGCGAAAAGCTCTTGCAAATAAATGTGCTTCAATTTTATTCCAAGCAGAAAAACATGCTTTTGTCACTTTTAATCTTTTTATTCTTAATGAATCTTCTGATAGAATTTCTTCCTCTAATTCATCTTGATATTTGAATTTAAATTGCCTAAAAATCATCTTGTCTAAAGGTTGAAGTTGCCCAGTTAAATGAGGAGGAATGAAAAAAACCTCTACTTGATTTTTAAAAGCAAAATCAATAAAAGTTTTATCTTCATGAACTTTAAAATGATCAAGAAAAAGAGCACATGGAGTGGGAGTGTTAGGTAAAAATACTTCTTTGAACCATTTCATTAGAACTGTCCTTGTCATCCATGACTTACTATTGGCAAAAAGGTACAATTTCCTTTAAGATTTGTATTGCTGATATCCTGCTTAATCCATTTAATAACTCTAGAACCTCCTTTCAAAATGAAAGTTAGTGGAAGATGTTTCCCATCTGCTCCAATGCATCCCACTACTGTGCATCCTTCTTTGGGATTTCCTTTAGATTTAATTTGGGCTTGCTTTTTTCCCTTTTCTGATACAGTCTTTTTAATCTCAGGTTCGAAAACAATATGAGTTTCATCCATATTAAATACTTGAGAATGGGAATATCTTGCTTCCAAATCTTTAGTCATTTCTAGAAATTCTTCCACTTCTTTTTCCCATCAAAATCATCAGGGAAAATTTCATGAATGCATGCTTGTCTTAATGTTAAATTATTTCTCTTCATAAATCGATAAATCCAACTTGAATTGATAGACTTTTTTCGAGATGAGAAAAAAGAGATTTAGCTAACTTCCCAATTTGCTTTGGTGTAATTGATTCTCCAGCAGAAATATCATCTCGTATTAATTCTAATAATTGATTCTCATCATCTTCTTTCAAAATTCTTTTATTTTTTATATTTGCTTCTACTCTTCCATCTTTTGTATTTTCATTCATGGGCTTCTCTCTTTCCATCTCCAGTAACGAGTTGATAATGCTGAGCGGGAAATATTATATTTTTGGCATAATATGTAATACTTCCCCTTTTCTTTTTTCTTCTACTTTCTCAAAAATTTTTCCAAAGAATATCAACATAATTACGTCTTTTCAGATTTTACTTTTGGAGTCTTCTTTGGTTTCTTGTTTGAATTCTTTTTGCATCTGGCCATCACAACAAAAAAACAAAAAGTTATGAAAAAAAAATGAAATTTGAAAAAAAAATGAAATCTTAAAACTCAAAAAAAAACTTGAAAAGTTGGAAAAAAATAACCCTTGTTGCTTTTTAAATTAAAAAATAGAATTGAAATATTCATAAGAGGATTTGTTCATCTTTAAAAAGAAGAAGTGTCTTTATGTAAGTCAAAAAATCGAACAACAAAGAAAAAAAAATGAAAAAAAAGCATCATTTAATAATGGAGGAATAAAGGAAGGAAAAAAAAAATAAAATAAATTTTATTATTAAAAAATGAAATCTCAAATGATAGATTTTTTTAACGGTTTTTCTTTTATGATTAAAACGCGAATTTTTTCGCTTTTGTCGTTATGTATGAAAAAGACAGTATTTTGATTTATATATTTTAATTTAAATATATTGATTTATATATTTTGATTTATATATTTTGATTTAAATATATCGATTTAAATATATTTTGATTTAAATATTTTGATTTATATATATTGATTTATATATTTTGATTTAAATATTTTGATTTAAATATATTAATTTAAATATATTTGATTTATATATTTTGATTTATATATATTAATTTAAATATATTTAATTTAAATATTTTGATTTAAATATTTTGATTTAAATATTTTGATTTATATATTTTAATTTAAATATTTTGATTTAAATATTTTGATTTATATATATTAATTTATATATTTTAATTTAAATATTTTGATTTAAATATTTTGATTTAAATATATTTGATTTAAATATTTTGATTTAAATATTTTGATTTTGATTTAAATACATTTTGATTTAAATATTTTGATTTAAATATATTGATTTAAATATTTTGATTTAAATATTTTAATTTAAATATATTAATTTAAATATTTTAATTTAAATATATTAATTTATATATATTGATTTAAATATATTTAATTTAAATATTTTGATTTAAATATATTTTGATTTAAATATTGATTTAAATATATTTGATTTATATATTTTGATTTATATATATTAATTTATATATTTTGATTTAAATATATTTGATTTAAATATTTTAATTTAAATATTTAATTAATTTAAATTTTGATTTAAATATTGATTTAAATATTTTAATTTAAATATTGATTTATATATTTTAATTTAAATATATTTGATTTAAATATTGATTTAAATATTTTAATTTATATATATTTAATTTAAATAATGATTTAAAATTAATCCCCTTTTTTTCAGAAAGTAAAACTTACTTCGCCTTCAGCATAAGGATAACCACAATATTCATACAAAACAAAATTTGATTTTGTTTTTAAAACGAAATCAACAGCAAAATCAGTGATCAAAGTAATAGAATCAGAATTTCCATGACTAAAAATAAAAGTATAAGGAAGAGAATTAGAAATTGATTTCTGATATTTATTTTGAATGCTGGAAGTTTTATAAGTTGGTTCTTTTGGAGGTCGAAAAATAAGTAACGGAATTGAAAAACCATTTTTGGTTCGCACAAATTTTGCTGTTGAATCTAGTTTAGGAACCTCTTTTGGTGGTTGAAAAGTTAAAGAAGAAACAACATTTCCCATAAGTTTTGATCGGTATTTTTTAAAATTAAACTAATTATTTAAAAAGCAAAAAAAAAAAAAAATGAATAAGAAAAAAAATGAAAAAAAAAAAGATCAAAAAAAAAAATTAATTAAAAAAGGGGAAAAATAAATTAAATTAAATTTTTTCTTCTTTTTATTTTTCATTTTTTTTCTTCTTCTTTTATTTAATTAAATGCAAAAAGAAATTCCTCAATTAATTAATAAAATTAAAAAGAATTTTTCTTCAAATTCTTTTAAAATTAAAGTCAATTTAAAATTTCCAAATAAAATGTCAAATTAAAATTCTCAAAAAAAAATTCTTTTTTTCTTTTTTCATTTTAGGTTGATTTTCATTTTGAAACAAATAAAAAAGGATTTATTGAATTTCTTCCACATAATTTAAGAATAAAATCAGATTTAACACAAAAACATGAAGCATTATTAATAAATTATAATGATATTCAAGTTAAAAAAAAAATTAATTAAAAAAATAATTTGAAAATTCAAAATTTAAAAAAAAAATTTGTTCTTTCTTTTTAAATTAAATAGATATTAACATCTATTCGCCAAGAAAATTTAGTTAGAATTAATTTATTGAATGAAAATTACTTTCTTATTTCTGTTAAAGATCAGAAAGGAACGGTTTATTTTACTTAAATTATTTAGTTTAAAAAAAATTTATCATTCTTTAGATGAAATTGTTAGTTCAAATTTTCAAATTTTTGGAACAATTTTAAGCGGTATTTATTTAGTTATTTGTTATTATCTTCATTCAAAGTATTTAAGCATCTGTTCCAATTTTATAATAATTGTTTTCAAGCAAGAAAAAAAAATGATAAGATATCAATTTGATAAAGAATTTCAACACAATTTTATTTGAGAAAATTCAAATAAAATGAATAAGAAAATTATAATGATGCTTAGATACTTTTGAAATGAATGAATAATAGAAATTAAATTAATTTATTTATTTTATGCTAAAATTGAAAAGAAAACGAGGAGTTAAGTGCGATCACAACAAGATTTTTAAGCTTAGGAAAATGTAAATTTGAAGCACTTGTTTATTGTGAAAAGATATTTCGTAAATGTTTGGTTGTTTTTTCTAGAGGAAATTTTTCAGTAATTACTGATGATTTTCCTACTTTATTTTGTCCATATTCTGGATTAACTTCTGTAAACTTAACAAATTTATTTACAAAGAAAAAGAAAATTGATGGAATTTCTTTTCTTTTTTCTTGTTGGTATTTTTTTTTTGTAAAGGTTTCGGAAATTCTTTCAGAAAGAAATTTTATTGAAATTACAACAAAAATTGGAAATATTTATATCTATTCTTTTTCTTCTTCAGAAACTTCTCTTTTACTTCACGCTTTTAAAGAATTTCAAGCGCATGCTCCATTCCAACAAATACAAAACATTTCTCAAATTCTTCCTATTTCATATTTATCAACAGAATTACCCAAAAACATCAATGAAATATTACCAGAAACACTTATAAACACACCTACACAAATTATAAATGAAACATACACCCAAATTCGAGAGAAAGTGTCAGATAAATTAATAATGCTATATCAGCAATTATCCAGAAAACCAAATTTAGATGATCCATTTAAAAATCGAGTTTCTTTTTCAGTTCAAATGCTTTCTTCAAGTTTTGAACCTATTTTCGAAAGAACTCTGCTTGCGCTATCAAAGGATTTTTTATTAATCACAAATGTTAGATTTGTTTTTGTGGTTCCGTTATCTCATGTTAAAGAAGTACTTTAATTATCAAATTTAAATTCAAACTTTACAGGTTTATTCCAAAATATTGATTCCAATTACTTTAATTGCTAAAATTAAATTTAGTTCCAGCTTTTGGAAAGAAATAGCGTGGCTCGTTTAGTTTTAAAAAACAAATCCATGATTTTTGAGTTTAAAAATCTTGAGGATTTTACAACGTTTGAATTGTTGTTTGATTATTGTTGTAAAAATACAAACCAATCTTTGAAAAAAGGAAATGAAGGCAAATATATGTTAACAAATTTTGATACATTAGTATTTGGGAAGAGCTATTTAAAAATTATCTCGTTTATTCAAGAAAAAATTTGCTATTCGGATTTACAAGTAAAATTTGAAATGTTTGAAATTTGTTTCGAAAAATTTTTTTTTTCTCATTTTGATTTGATGTTTCTTTTTTTTCACAATTTATTTGGCAAGATTTCTAGTTTGGATGATATAGATATTTGTCTTGTTAAATTAGAAGCTCCAACTTCAATTTTCTTTGAGCTTTTTCAAACAAAAGAAGAGAAACAATTTTTTTTAGAAAAAATAGAAAAAAAGAAAAGCGAAGTTGAAAATTGTTTGGATACTAAAAAAAAAGAAGAAGAGAAAGAAAAGCATTTAGTCAATGAAAATGAATTTGAAGTTCTTTGTTTGAAATCCGATTTTGCAATCAGATCAATTTTTCGGTTTGAGCCTGAAAAATCTGATATAGTTTTTCAACAAAAAAACGAGGAATATTTTCATAAATTTCATTCTGTTATTGGGTTATCGAGACTTAGCGATTCCAACAATTTCAATGAAAATTTCAATGAAAATCAAAATGAAAACGAAAATGAAAATTTAAATGAAAATGAATTACAATGTAAATGGATTCTTAAATTGGATTTAATATCAAAACAATATATATTTTCAATGATTTCTGAACATGATTATCATTCCTTTATTGGGAAAATTCAATATATTTTATCCAATTTAGAAACAAATCCAGAAAAGATTCAAAAGAAATCCAAATCACAACAAGTTATGAAAAAAACGAAAAAAAAATCTTCAAATTATCCTCAAAAAGCAATTTCTTTTTTTAATATGAAAAAACCAGAATCAAATTCAAAATCATTATCAAAATCAGAATCAAATTTAAAATCAGAATCAAATTTAAAACAAAATTCAAATTTAAAACAAAATTCAAATTTAAAACAAAATTCAAATTCAAAAGAAAATTCAATAACTTCATCAACAAGTAAAACTAGTATTGTTTCTGGAAATGAAATTAAATTAGAATCATCTGATGATTCAAATTCACAAGAAAAATCAAATTCAAAATCAAATCCTTTATCAAAATCAGATTCAAAATTAAATTCGAAATCAAATTCAAAATCAAATTCAAATTCAAATTCAAAATCAAAATCAAAATCAAATTCGAATTCAAAATCATTATCAAAATCAGAATCAAATTTAAAACAAAATTTAAAAGAAAAACCAATAAAAGGAATTGATCCACCAAATCCAATTAAACCAATAAAAATTCCAAATAAAAATATATTAAATTTTCAATATCAAAATGGAAATTTACAATTAAAACAACAAAGTGATAATTTCTCAGTTAAAATTCTTTCAAATAATTTTAAGCCAATTACAAATGCTGAATTAGTTATTGAAGATAATTTAGTTAAATTAATTTCAAAAGATCAAAAAACAAAATATTTATTTCAAACAATTAATCTTAAAGTTTCTAAACATCCAAAAAAAGAAACAGTTATTCGTTTTTCAGATTCAAAAAATAAATCAATTATTCAATTTAGAAATGAAGAAGAAAAAGCAACATTTTCACAACAACTTCGACAAGTGAAAGCACAAAATAGAAAATAATTTAAAATTATTAAAATTATTAAAATTAAAATTAAAATTATTATCATTTCTTTTTGATTAATTTTCTTTATTAATAAAGAAAATATTATTAGATTTATTTAAATTGTTTTAAATTTAAATTGTTTTTCTAAATTGATTTAAATTTAAATTGATTTGTTTTTAAATTGATTTTTTAAATTGTTTTGAATTTAAATTGATTTGATTTTGTTTTTGATTTTAAATTGTTTTGATTTTAAATTGATTTGAATTAATTTTCTAAATTGATTTGATTTAATTTTCTAAATTCTTTTTCTAAATTGTTTTGAATTTAAATTGATTTTTTAAGTTGATTTGATTTTAAATTGATTTGAATTTAAATTGATTTTCTAAGTTGATTTGATTTTAAATTGTTTTTTTAAATTGTTCTAAATTTAAATTCTTTTTCTAAATTGATTTAAATTAAATTGATTTTCTAAATTCTTTTTCTAAATTGATTTGATTTTGTTTTTGATTTTAAATCATTTCTTTTCGTTTTTCTTCTTTCGATCTTCATAGTGTGTATGAAGAAGTTTATGAGAAGTATGAGATAAAGGCTTTTGAAGAAAATCTTTATAAAGAGCTTGAACAGAAGGATTTTCATGAGATTTCCTAACACCCAAAATATTATCAATCTTATAAACACCTTGCATTCTTTTAAGAAGATAATCATCAGAAATAGATTTAGGCTCACCGCCGCCACCAATACAACCACCTTTGCAAACCATGAACTCAACAAAATGGTGTTTAAAAAGACCAGCCTTCATTTTTTTGATGTACTCATGAATATTAACAGCACCATGAACAACAGCCACTTTGAGCTGGATGCCATTGAAATCGATGTCAGCCTCTTTGATCGCGGTAAAACCTCTCACAGGTTGGAAATCAAGGGTTGGGAGTGGCTTTCCGGTGCCAAGTTCGTAAGCAGTACGAAGAGCAGCCTCCATAACGCCGCCTGTGTTGGCAAAAATAACAGCTGCACCAGTAGATTCACCAAGGGGATTATCATGGGGAGTTTCGGGAAGAGAAGCGAAAGAGATGCTGTTCAATTTAATAAGCTTTCCGAGCTCACGAGTAGTAAGGACGTAGTCGGTTTCTTGAGACCCATCGTCGAGCGTGAGCTGCTTTCTTTTGGCCTCGTCCTTTTTCGCAGTGCAAGGCATAACGGAAATGACGACTACATTTTTTTCGTGGATTTGTTTCTTTTTGGCCCAATATCTTTTGATCAGTGAAGAAAGCATTCCTTGAGGGGATCTCGCAGAAGAAAGATTAGGGATGAGCTCAGGATAAGATTGTTCGACAAGATTGATCCAAGCAGGACAACAAGAGGTGAACATGGGAAGAACACCGTTATTTTTGATCCGATCCAAAAGTTCGCTGCCTTCTTCCATAATTGTGAGATCAGCAGTGAAGTTTGTATCGAATACATAGTCTGCACCGAGTCTCTTCAACGCGGTTACGAGCCTTCCTGTGGATATGGTTCCCGGCTCAAACCCAAACTCCTCGCTGATGGCCACCCGCGTTGCTGGCGCTGTCTGGAAAACAACAACTTTCTGCTTCTTGTCGTGCAAAAGATCGTTCACCTCTTTCACACTCGAATTCTCTGTTATTGCCCCCACTGGACAATAGAAAGAACACTGTCCACAATTAATACAATCAGTCGTGTTTAATGGGGAATTAAAAAGAGTTTCTGGAACAGAAGTGTCCCCTCTCCCGGCAATTCCGAGAATGTTCATTCCTTGTAAAGCGGAGCATGCCCTCACACATCTCCCGCATAGAATGCACTTGTTCATATCTCGCACAAGAGAAGGTGAACTTTTGTCAACGGCTTCTTCTTGATCGCTTTTATTTTCCTCTTTTGGGTTTGCCGGGAATTTTCCTTTAGCGTCATACATATAGGCTAATTTCTGCAACTCACATCGATCTCCAGACTCACAAGTGGTGCACTCATGCGGGTGGCTGGAAAGAAGGAGCTCGATATTTGTTTTCACCGTTTTTCTGATCCTCTCAGTGTTTGTCTCAATTTTCATCCCGTTTTTTAATGGGGTCACACACGATGGCACAAGCTTTCCTGACTTGTCAATCTCTACAAGGCAAAGCCGGCATTTCCCTACTGGCTCAAGCATGGGATGATAGCATAATGTGGGCACTGGTATTCCTTGTTTGCGGCATAGTTCAAGTACACTCATGCCGTCTTCTGCTTCGTATTCTTTCTTGTTGATTTCTACTTTTATTGTTTTTTTTATTTTTTCAGTTGTTTTTTTGAATTCGTTTGCAATAGTTTGTTTGAAAATTGTGTAGTTTTTTTGTTTGGTAAGTTTGGGAATTAAATGTAAGTATTGCATTTTTTTTTTTTAAAAAAAGAAAAGAGAAAGAATTTGAAAAAAAAAAAAATGAAATAATGAATTGGAAAAAAAAATTTTTTCATAAAATCGAAAATCAAAAAAAAAAAAAGAAACAAAAATAATAATTTCTTGTTCATTATTTAACCTGTTTCAAAAGAGAAAAGAAAAAAGAAGAAAAAGAAAAATCCAAAAAAGAAAAGAAAAGAAAAGAAAAGAAACAATTTGATGAATTAATTAATTATTTATTTTCTTCTTGGTCTTCTTGCAATTCTTGATTTACTTTTTTTTGGTTTTAATCTTTCTCCTTGAGTTTCTGCAAGAAATGCTGTTTGTTCTTGAGCTAAAATTTTGATCAAAATAATTTTAAATTTAGATTTAAAATTAATATAAAATTGATTTAAAATTGATTTAAAATTGATTTAAAATTGATTTAAAATTGATATAAATTTGATATAAAATTGATTTAAAATTGATTTAAAATTGATTTAAAATTGATTTAAAATTGATTTAAAATTGATTTAAAATTGATTTAAAATTGATTTAAAATTGATTTAAAATTGATATAAAATTAATTTAAAATTGATTTAAATTTGATTTAAAATTGATATAAAATTAATTTAAAATTGATTTAAAATTGATTTAAAATTGATTTAAAATTGATTTAAAATTGATTTAAAATTGATTTAAAATTAATATAAAATTGATATAAAATTGATATAAAATTGATTTAAAATTGATATAAAATTAATATAAAATTGATTTAAAATTAATATAAAATTGATTTAAAATTGATTTAAAATTGATTTAAAATTGATTTAAAATTGATTTAAAATTGATTTAAAATTGATTTAAAATTGATATAAAAATTGATTTAAAATTGATATAAAATTGATATAAAAATTGATTTAAAATTGATTTAAAATTGATTTAAAATTGATTTAAAATTAATATAAAAATTGATTTAAAATTGATATAAAATTGATTTAAAATTGATTTAAAATTAATTTAAAATTGATATAAAATTGATATAAAATTGATTTAAAATTGATATAAAATTAATTTAAAATTAATATAAAATTGATATAAAATTGATATAAAAATTGATTTAATATTGATTTAAAATTGATTTAAATTTGATTTAAAATTGATTTAAATTTGATTTAAAATTGATTTAAAATTGATTTAAAATTAATATAAAAATTGATATAAAATTGATATAAAAATTGATATAAAATTGATTTAAAATTGATATAAAATTGATATAAAATTGATTTAAAATTGATTTAAAATTGATTTAAAATTGATTTAAAATTAATATAAAATTGATTTAAAATTGATTAAAATTGATTTAAAATTAATATAAAATTGATATAAAAATTGATATAAAAAATTGATGATTTAAAATTGATTTAAATTGATTTAAAAATTGATTTAAATTTGATTTAAAATTGATTAAAATTGATTTAAAATTGATTTAAAATTGATATAAAATTGATTTAAAATTGATATAAAATTGATATAAAATTGATATAAAATTGATTTAAAATTGATTTAAAATTGATTTAAAATTGATTTAAAATTGATATAAAATTGATTTAAAATTGATTTAAAATTGATTTAAAATTGATTTAAAATTGATATAAAATTGATTTAAAATTGATATAAAATTGATTTAAAATTGATATAAAATTGATATAAAATTGATTTAAAATTGACAAATTGATATAAAATTAATATAAAATTGATTTAAAATTGATATAAAATTGATTTAAAATTGATATAAAATTGATATAAAATTGATATAAAATTGATATAAAATTGATTTAAAATTGATATAAAATTGATATAAAATTGATTTAAAATTGATATAAAATTGATTTAAAATTGATTTAAAATTGATTTAAAATTGATTTAAAATTGATATAAAATTGATTTAAAATTGATTTAAAATTGATTTAAAATTGATTTAAAATTGATTTAAAATTGATTTAAAATTGATTTAAAATTGATTTAAAATTGATTTACCAAAAGGTGGCTCAATAAAATCAAAATATCTTAATAAATCCATTAATAAATTTGCTAATATTGTATTTGGATCTTGAGTAAAATAATGTAATAAATTTGGCTTATTTTGTTTGAGCCATTCATAAATAAAATTCTCTTCATTTTCTTTATTTCCTTTAAAAATTTTTTCTAATTGTTTCAAAGTTGAATTTCCATCAAATTGATTTTTGCCATCAAAAACAGATTCGACAGAATTAACGAACTTAGTCATAATGCTAACAACAGAAGGCTTAGGTTTTTCTTGTAAAGCCTAATTCCAATTGGGATTTATTTTCGAAGTAAATTTGACTTGAGAAAAATCAATTTGTTTTTATTTTTATTTTTATTTTTTATTTTTATTATTTATTTTTGTTTTTACTTTTGTGTTTGATTGTCGAACATAAGAAGGTGGTTCTGGAGGTGTAGAACCATCCATTCCAGTCATAATTAATGGTGGGTCAAATAATCTACTACAAGAATATAATTGAAATTCTTCCAAATCAAGCATTTATTAAAAAAATGAAAAAAAAAATGAAAAAATTTTTTTTAATTTTATTTTTTTAAAAAAAAATCAGGAAATTCTAAAAAACCTGATATTTTTTTTTTGCTTTAATTTTCTTTTCTAAAAAAAAAGAAAAAGAAATCAAAATTCAATTTTCATTTTTTATAAATTTTTAAAAAAAAAAAAGTTGAAAAAATTTTAAATTTTAAATTTTAAATTCAAATTATAAATATAATTCAAATTATATACTTTTAAATGATAATCAATATAAATTCATTTTAGAACAAATAAATTCATTCAATTAACATTTGAAGATTTTTTTCTTCTGAAAAAAGAGAAAAAACGTCTCTTTTTTTTTTTCTTTGATTTTTCTTGATTTGAAATTCTGATTGAAATATTGTTTGTTTGAATAACTGGATTTGTTTGTTGTTGAGGAGGTGAACGTTCGCTTGATTGAAATGAATTTGCTCGAATATCTTTTTCGTTGTTTGTTGAATTTTTACTTTGTTCTTCGTTTTTTCTTGAAAGAAAGAAAAAGTTATTTGAAGGTATTGATTTTTGTGGAACTAATAAATCAACAACATTTTGAGGAATTCCACTTAATTCTATTTTAATTTTAAAATGAATTTTAATTTTAATTTCAAAATGAATTTTAATTTTAATTTCAAAATGAATTTTAATTTTAATTTTGAATTTTAATTTTGAATTTTAATTTTAAATTTAATTTTAATTTTGATTTTAATTTTAATTTTAATTTTAATTTTAATTTTATTTTGATTTTGATTTTGATTTTAATTTTAATTTTAATTTTAATTTTAATTTTAATTTTAATTTTGATTTTTAATTTCAATTTTAATTTTAATTTTGAATTTTAATTTTAATTTTAATTTTAATTTTAATTTTGAATTTTAATTTTAATTTTAATTTTGAATTTTAATTTTAATTTTAATTTTAAATTTAATTTTAATTTTAATTTTAATTTTAATTTCAAAATGAATTTTAATTTTAATTTTAATTTTAAAATGAATTTTAATTTTAATTTTAATTTTAATTTTAATTTTTAAATTTTAATTTTAATTTTAATTAAATTTTAATTTTAAATTTTAATTTTAAATTTAATTTAATTTTAATTTTAATTTTAATTTTAATTTTAATTTTAATTTTAATTTTAATTTTAATTTTAATTTTGAATTTTAATTTCAATTTTAATTTTAATTTTAATTTCAAAATGAATTTTAATTTCAAAATGAATTTTAATTTCAAAATGAATTTTAATTTTAATTTTTAATTTTTAATTTTAATTTTAATTTTAATTTTAATTTTAATTTTAATTTTAATTTTAATTTTAATTTTAATTTTAATTTTAATTTTGATTTTAATTTTAAATTTTAATTTTAATTTTAATTTTAATTTTAATTTTAATTTTGAATTTTAATTTTAATTTTAATTTTAATTTTAATTTTAATTTTAATTTTAATTTTAATTTTAATTTTATTTTAATTTAAATTTTAATTTTAATTTTAATTTTAATTTAAATTTTAATTTTAATTTTAATTTTAAATTTAATTATAATTTTAATTTTAATTTTAATTTTAAATTTAATTATAATTTTAATTTTAATTTTAATTTTAATTTTAATTTTAATTTTATAAATGAATTTTAATTTTATAAATGAATTATAATTCTGATATAAACCTTGTTCAGAAAAATCAAATAAAGGTGGAAGTGGCATTCCACTTGGTAAAACTAAATTTTTATTTCTAAGTTCACTAAAAAATGGATGTGTACATGCTTCTAAAGGTCTTATTCTATCTGAAGGTGAATATTTCAATAAATTTGAAATTAAATCAATTGCTTCTGGTGGAGTTGAATCTGGAAAAATACTTGATAAATTTTTTGGTTCAAAATGTGGAAATTGTGTTATTGATGTTGTGGAACTTGAATTCATTTGTTTGAATTCTAAATCAGTTGGTGTTCCTAAAACTCTTATTATTTCTAAAAATTGTGTTGATCGATTTTCTCCTGGAAATATAGGTTTTCCAATAAATAATTCTGCAAAAATACATCCACAAGACCATAAATCTAATTTTAATTTTAATTTTAATTTTAATTTTGATTTTAATTTAAATTTAATTTTAATTTTAATTTTAATTTTAATTTTAATTTTAATTTAAATTTTAATTTTTAATTTTTAATTTTTAATTTTTAATTTTTAATTTTAATTTTAATTTTAATTTTAATTTTGATTTTAATTTTAATTTTAATTTTTAATTTAAATTTTAATTTTTGATTATAATTTTAATTTTAATTTTAATTTTAATTTTGATTTTAATTTTAATTTTAAATTTAAATTTTTAATTTTAATTTTAATTTTAAATTTTAATTTTAATTTTAATTTTTAATTTTAATTTTAATTTTAATTTTTAATTTTATTTTAATTTTAATTTTAATTTTTATTTTTAATTTTAATTTTAATTTTTAATTTTAAATTTTAATTTTAATTTTAATTTTAAATTAATTTAATTTTAATTTTAATTTTAATTTTAATTTTAATTTTAATTTTAATTTTAATTTTAATTTTAAATTTAAATTTAAATTTTATAAACAATTTACCAATATCAGTTGTATAATTTGATTCACCAAGAATAAGTTCTGGTGCTCTATAATGTCTCGAACAAATATAAGCAATATTTGGTTCACCTTGAATTAAAATTTTTGCACTATTTTAAAAAGAAAGATTAACAAAATTAATCATTTCTAATTGAAATTTAATTTCTAAATAATTTGAAATATTTACCTTCCAAAATCACAAATTTTTAAGATTCCAGTTGATGGATCAATTAATAAATTTTGAGGTTTAATATCTCGATGACAAACTCCAATTTGATGAAGGTAATTAATTGCTCGAAGAAGTTGAAACATAAAAACCTAATTTTGTTAATATTTTTTTTATTAATTAAATTATTTTTTTTCTTTTCTTTTCTTTTGTTTTTTTCTCACTTTTATCCATAATAATGGAATTGCTTTTTGGTTTTTTTTAAAAGTTTTAGAAAAATGAGAAACAGTTTCAGGAATATAATCAAGAACTAAATGAAGATAAACTTTCTATTAAACAATAAAGAATTTTAATTTTAATTTTGATTTTAATTTTAATTTTAATTTTAATTTTAATTTTAATTTTAATTTTAATTTTAATTTTGAATTTTAATTTTAATTTTGATTTTTAATTTTAATTTTAATTTTAATTTTAATTTTAATTTTAATTTTAATTTTAATTTTAATTTTAATTTTAATTTTAATTTTAATTTTAATTTTAATTTTAATTTTAATTTTTAATTTTAATTTTTAATTTTAATTTTAATTTTAATTTTAATTTTAATTTTAATTTTAATTTTTAATTTTAATTTTTTTTTGATTTTAATTTTAATTTTAATTTTAATTTTAATTTTAATTTTAATTTTAATTTTAATTTTAATTTAATTTTAATTTTAATTTTAAATTTTAATTTTTAATTTTAATTTTAATTTTAATTTTAATTTTAATTTTAATTTTAATTTTAATTTTAATTTTTAATTTTAATTTTAATTTTAATTTTAATTTTAATTTTAATTTTAATTTTGATTTTAATTTTGATTTTAAATTTTAATTTTGAATTTTAATTTTAATTTTAATTTTAATTTTAATTTTAATTTTAATTTTAATTTTAATTTTAATTTTAATTTTTAATTTTTAATTTTAATTTTAATTTTAATTTTGATTTTTAATTTTGATTTTAATTTTAATTTTAATTTTAATTTTAATTTTAATTTTAATTTTAATTTTAATTTTAATTTTAATTTTAATTTTAATTTTAATTTTAATTTTAATTTTAATTTTAATTTTTAATTTTAATTTTAATTTTAATTTTAATTTTAATTTTAATTTAATTTGATTTTAATTTTATTTTAATAATTAATTTTGATTTTATTTTTAATTTTAATTTTAATTTTAATTTTAATTTTAATTTTAATTTTAATTTTAATTTTAATTTATAATTTTAATTTTTAATTTTGATTTTAAATTTTAATTTTATTTTTAATTTTGATTTTAATTTTTAATTTTAATTTTAATTTTTGATTTTAATTTTAATTTTAATTTTAATTTTGATTTTTAATTTTAATTTTAATTTTAATTTTAATTTTTAATTTTAATTTTAATTTTAATTTTAATTTTAATTTTGATTTTAAATTTTAATTTTAATTTTAATTTTAATTTTAATTTTAATTTTAAATTTTAAATTTGGATTTTAATTTTAATTTTAATTTTAATTTCCAAGCTAAATACTTCAGATTCAGTTGTATAGAAAGAATCTTTAAGTCTCACAACATTAATATGATCTAATATTTTAGTTATTGAAAGTTCTCTATTCTATTTTTATAAAACAAAATTAAAAGGAAAAAAAAATTTAAATTAAAAAAGAAATAAAATTAAATATTTTTTAATTTTAATTTAATTTTAATTTAATTTAAATTTTAATTTAAAATACTTTATATTTTGGATCTTGAAGAACTTTTTTAATCGCTACAATTTCTTGTGTATTTATAATCATCGCTTTATAAACAGTTCCAAAAGTTCCTTTTCCTGCTGCTGATAATGCTCTATACACTTTTTGTGTTGATCTGTTTGGGAATGTCATTTTTTTTTTAAAAATTTTAAAATAGCAATAAGAATAATACGAATAAAAATAAAAATAAAAAAACACGAAAGAAAATAAAAGAAAAATAAAAGAAAAAAAATAAAAGAAAAAAAATGAAAAAAAAAAGGAGAAAAATGATCAAAATAAATTAAATTAAAATAAAATTAAATTAAAAACAGTTTTTTTCTTTTATTTTTTCTTTTATTGCCCTCAATTAATTTATTTATTTATTTATTTATTAAATCTTTTCTTTTTTTTTTTTCGTTATTTTTTTTTGCTATTTAAATCAAATAAAAATAATTAATAAAAATAAAAATAAACTTAAAATTATAAAAATAAAATTAAATATCTGTTTATATTTGAAAGATTTTATTAAAATTATAAATATTTTTTTGATCTTTAATTTTAAATAAGAAAAATAAAAATAAACTTAAAATTATAAAAATAAATTTAAATATCTGTTTATATTTGAAAGATTTTATTAAAATTATAAATATTTTTGATCTTAATTTTAAATAATAAAAATAAAAATAATCTTGAAATTATAAAATTTAAATATCTGTTTATATTTGAAAGATTTTATTAAAATTATAAATATTTTTGATCTTTAATTTTAAATAATAAAAATAAAAATAATCTTGAAATTATAAAAATAAATTTAAATATCTGTTTATATTTGAAAGATTTTATTAAAATTATAAATATTTTTTTGATCTTTAATTTTAAATAATAAAAATAAAAATAAACTTAAAATTATAAAAATAAAATTAAATATCTGTTTATATTTGAAAGATTTTATTAAAATTATAAATATTTTTTTGATCTTTAATTTTAAATAAGAAAAATAAAAATAAAAAACAAAAGAAACAAAAAAATCGAAATCTTTATTCTTATTTATTTTTAAAAATCAAAAAATTTATAACAATTTTACCAAAAAAAAATTTATTATTTCAACAAAAAAAAAAATTCCATTTATTTTTAATCTCATTTTTTTTAATTTTAATTTCGTTTTTTTTTATTTTTTTATTTTTTGATTTTTTGGTTTGATTTTTTGATTTCTGTTATTCTGAAATGATGCATTCAGGTAAATTTGCTTTTTTCTTTTATTTTCTTTTATTTTTTCTTTTTAATTTTGAATTTTAATGAATTTTTTTTTAAATATTTTATTTTTCTTTTTGAATTTTTTAATTTGAATAAATTGAATTTAAATTTTACTAAATATTTTATTTAAAATAATTGAATTTAAATTGAATTTAAATTGAATTTAAATTGATTTTAAATTTATTCCAAATTGTACTAAATATTTTATTTAAAATAATTGAATTTAATTTGTACTAAATATTTTTATTTAAAATAATTGAATTTAATTTGAATTTAAATTGAATTTAAATTTATTCCAAATTGTAAATTGTACTTAATATTTTATTTAAAATAAATTGAATTTAAATTGATTTTAAATTTATTCCAAATTGTACTAAATATTTTATTTAAATATATATATTTGATTTAAATATAAAATTTAAATATATAATATTGATTTAAATATATAATATTGATTTAAATATTTAAATTTAAATATATATATTGATTTAAAATATTTAACTATTGATTTAAATATTTAATATTGATTTAAATATTTAATATTGATTTAAATATATTTAATATTGATTTAAATATATAATATTGATTTAAATATATAATATTGATTTAAATATATGTTGATTTAAATATATAATATTGATTTAAATATATAATATTGATTTAAATATATAATATTGATTTAAATATATAATAATTAAAATATTTAATATTGATTTAAATATATAATTTATTTAAATATATAATTGATTTAAATATTTAATATTGATTTAAATATTTAATATTTATTTAAATATATAATTTTTATTTAAATATTTTTAAATATATAATAATTTAAATATTTAATATTGATTTAAATATATAATATTGATTTAAATATATAATATTTGATTTAAATATATAATATTGATTTAAATATATAATATTGATTTAAATATTTAAATATTGATTTTTAAATATTTAAATATTTAATATTGATTTTAAATATTTAATATTGATTTAAATATTTAATATTGATTTAAATATTTAATATTGATTTAAATATTTAATATTGATTTAAATATTTAATATTGATTTAAAATAAATATTTTTAAATATTTAATATTGATTTAAATATTTAATATTGATTTAAAATATTTAATATTGATTTAAATATTTAATATTGATTTAAATATTTATTTTGAAAATATTTAATATTATTTAAATTTAAATATTTTAAAAATATTTATATTGATTTAAATATTTAATATTGATTTAAAATTTTAATATTTGATTTAAATATTTAATATTGATTTAAATATTTAATATTGATTTAAATATTTATATTTAATATTGATTTAAATATTTAATATTGATTTAAATATTTAATATTGATTTAAATATTTAATATTGATTTAAATATTTAATATTGATTTAAATATATAATATTGATTTAAATATTTAATATTGATTTAAATATTTAATATTGATTTAAATATTTAATATTGATTTAAATATATAATATTGATTTAAATATATAATATTGATTTAAATATATAATATTGATTTAAATATATAATATTGATTTAAATATATAATATTGATTTAAATATATAATATTGATTTAAATATATAATATTGATTTAAATATATAATATTGATTTAAATATATAATATTGATTTAAATATATAATATTGATTTAAATATATAATATTGATTTAAATATTTAATATTGATTTAAATATTTAATATTGATTTAAATATATAATATTGATTTAAATATTTAATATTGATTTAAATATTTTTTCTTTCATCAAAAAAAAAATGGAAAAAAAAAAAGATTCTTTTCTTGTTGTTGGATTAGCTTGTTTCGTTATTTGGACAATTTGTGCAATATTGGTTAGAATCTCAACAAAAGTTAAAGAAGATCCAATTTCTGTCATTTTTGTTGGATTCATAAATATTGGAGTTCTTTTATTTGTTGGAATTGTAAAAGAAAATTAATCAAAAAAAAAAAACAAAAATAATAATTATAAATTTAAATTTAAATTCAAATTCAAATAGGCTTTTTTAAATATTCTTTCATATTTCCGTTTTCAAAATCATCCTTCTAATCAACATTTTAAAACAAACTTTTAGATTTGGAAATTGTGAATTATTAAAAAATTTTTTTTCTCAAATCAAATCTTGTTCTTCTTCTTCTTTTTTTTTTGTTTGATTTGTGACATTATTATCAATAAAAATTTATGGGTTCAGCCTTTTTTTCTTTTAAAAAAAAGGAAAAGAAAAGAAATTAATTTTTTAATTTAATTTTTTAATTTTTTGGATCATTTAAGAAAATTGAAAAAAAATTTTGATATTTTTTTTCATTTTTTTTTTCAATTTTATTCATTAATAAAAATAAATAAAAAATGAGCACTTTTCTTATCAAACAAATGATTTCAAGACTTTCTTTCCCACAATTAGTTCTTCATTCCAATAAACTTGTAAAAGAATTTAATGATTTAACTTCATCAATTCAAAAAATTCAAAAAGAAGCAATTTTATTTCAACAAAAAGTAAGAGAACAACAAGAAAACCTCTTAAAACTTGATCAATTAATTATTTCCAACGAACATAAAAATTTAAATGAAAATTTAAATGAAAATTTTAACGAAAATTCAAATGAAAATTTTAACGAAAATTCAAATGAAAATTCAAATGAAAATTTAAATACAAATCCATTTGAAAAATCAACCATTTTAAAAGAAGAAACTCAGAAAACTTTTTTGATTGATAATATTAAAGATCCTCAATTTATATCTTCAATGAAATTGGGATTTTTTGCTTCTGAATATGATTTTTCAGCTGAAAAATTTCATGAGATTTGTGATAATAAAGGAAAAACATTAGTTATTATTGAAACGATTGAGGATTTTATTTTTGGAGGATTTACAACAATAGGATGGGGATTACAAAGTGGGAAATGTTATAAACTTCCAAGTAATCGAGAAGGATATCGAGTTAAGGATAAAAAAGCTTTTATTTTCTCATTGAAAAATCCAAGTAATTCAGATCCTGTTTGTTTTCCTATTAATCCTCAATTTGCTGGTTATGCACTTCAACATTCAGAAAATCGTGGCCCTACTTTCGGTTACACAAGATTTCGTGGTTATACTGTTTTATCTGATTTTGAAATATTGATTAAAATGGAATCGGGAAGAACTGGTTTTCCTCAAAAATATTTAGGTCAAGATATTCAAAAAAATTTTTTAGTTGGCTCTTCAAGTTTTGTTGTGAAGGAAATTGAGGTTTATTTTGTTTGATTTTTTAATAAAAATGAAAAAAAATTTTAATTTTAATTTTAATTTTGATTATTAAATTTTTTAATTAATAAATCAAATAAATTTGGATTTGTTTGATTTAATTGAAAATAATCAATTCCTCTTTCTAATTCATCAATTATTTCTTGTGTAATTTGAATTCCATCTTTAATTTGATTTGAATAAATCCAATATTCAAATATTTGAAATGATTTATTACTTAATTCACTATAATCTGTAACTTTATTTGATTTATCTTCTGTTACAGATAAAAACATTCCTCGATATAATTCACTTCTCATTATTAATATTAATTTTGGAAATTTATATTGTTTTTCTTTTCTTTCAATTATAAAATCTTTTTCATTTTCATTTTCATTTAAATAAATTCTTTTCATTGTTTCTTCAATTTTTTCATTTGAATTTAAAATTTCTTTAATTTCACAATATAATTTTAGATTTATTTTGGAATTATTTGAATAAATCATTTCAAATATTTGATTTGATTCTTGAATTGATTTTTTTGAAATAATTTCTTTAAGTTTTTCAATTTGATTTTCATCTTGATTTTGATCTAATCTATATTTCAATATTAATTTATGAGCTTTGATTATTTCTCCATTTTCTGTTTTAAATGGAATATCACAAAATTCTTTTCTTCTAAATAATTTTATCAAATCTTCTTCAAGATTGGAAAAAGAAGGAGGAGAATAATAAAGAAATGAATTATTCCAATAACCACAAGAAACATGATAATTAGAAATATTTTCATTAAATCTTAATTTAGGAAGTTCAATTTGAATTGGAATTAATTGTGTTTCTGTATCTTTAAATCCTAATTGACCAAAATGATTACTTCCAAATCCAATTAATTTTGAATTGTAAGTTAAAATCAAAGTATGAAAATTTCCAACAGAAAAATCAAGAATATCATCATTTTCAAATAAAGATGATTTAATTTCAGTAAATTCATAAATATTTTCATTTCCATATTTGCCAAGTCCACTATATTCATAATAACCACATGAATAAAGTTTTCTTTTTGGATTTCGGTTTTCATTTTCATTTTCAATCAACATTACTGAATGCCAATTTCCACATTGAATATCAATTATTTTGCCTTTTGGAATATTTTGTATTTTGGTTAATTTTTTGATTTGTGTTTCTTCTTTTCTTGATTCTCCTAATCCAAGTTGACCATCATCATTATATCCGCATCCAAATAATTCTTGATTTGAATTTAAAAGAAAAACATGTTTTGAAGCATTTCCTGAAAATATTTTAGAAACATTTTTCATCATTAAAATTGGTTTTTCTGTTTTTTTAAGTGAACCAGAATCTAAACCAAGTTGACCTTTTTCATTTGAACCAATTCCATAAGCATTTTGATTTGAAGTTAATAAGTAAATTGAACTTCCACCAGAAACAATATCTTCAATTACTCTATCATTTGTATCTTCAATTAATGATGAAATATTGATAAATTCTTTTGGATTTTTTGTATAAATATCTTTTCCTTTGGCGAATACATTTCCTTCTATTGTTAAAATTGCTCTGTTATCGAAATTGCTTGATACTTTTTGAATATTTTCAATTTGGATTTTTTTAGGATTTTCATTTGAATCATTTTTATTTAAATATTCTATTGCTTTTCCATTTTTAAAAAGGAAAATTGTTGAATAAATTGAAGAAGAAATTTGTTTAATTTGTTTTTCATTTTCATTTTCATTTTCATTTTCATTTTCATTTTCAAATTTAATTGGAATTAGAATTGGTTTTGTTATTTTATTTGGTTCATTTTTGAAACAGAAACCAAGATTATTTTCACCAAAAAATATAATTTCATTCATTTTTGAAATGAAAAAAATGAAAAAAATAATTTTGGAATTTTAATTTTAATTTTAATTTTGATTTTGATTTTAATTTTAATTTTAATTTTGATTATTAAATTTTTTAATTAATAAATCAAATAAATTTGGATTTGTTTGATTTAATTGAAAATAATCAATTCCAATTTGAATTTCTTCAATTATTTCTTGTGTAATTTGAATTCCATCTTTGATTTTATTTGAATAAATCCAATATTCAAATATTTGAAATGATTTATTACTTAATTCACTATAATCTGTAACTTTATTAGATTTATCTTCAGTTACAGATAAAAACATTCCTCGATATAATTCACTTCTCATTATTAATATTAATTTAGGAAATTTATATTGTTTTTCTTTTCTTTCAATTATAAAATCTTTTTCATTTTCATTTTCATTTAAATAAATTCTTTTCATTGTTTCTTCTATTTTTTCATTTGAATTTATAATTTCTTTAATTTCAGAATATAATTTTGGATTTATAATTCTGTTTGAATAAATCATTTCAAATATTTGATTGGATTCTTTAATTGATTTTTTTGAAATAATTTCTTTAAGTTTTTCATTTTGATTTTCATCTTGATTTTGATCTAATCTATATTTCAATATTAATTTATGAGCTTTGATTATTTCTCCATTTTCTGTTTTAAATGAAATATTACAAAATTCTTTTCTTCTAAATAATTTTATCAAATCTTCTTCAAGATTGGAAAAAGAAGGAGGAGAATAATAAAGAAATGAATTATTCCAATAACCACAAGAAACATGATAATTAGAAATATTTTCATTAAATCTTAATTTAGGAAGTTCAATTTGAATTGGAATTAATTGATCATTTGTATCTCCAGTTCCTAATTGACCAGAATAATTACTTCCAAATCCTAATTAATTTTGAATTGTAAGTTAAAATCAAAGTATGGAAATTTCCAACAGAAAAATCAAGAATATCATCATTTTCAAATAAAGATGATTTAATTTCAGTAAATTCATAAATATTTTCATTTCCATATTTGCCAAGTCCATTAAAAAAATATCTTCCACATGAATAAAGTTTTCTTTTTGTATTTCGGTTTTCATTTTCAATCAACATTACTGAATGAAAACTTCCACATTGAATATCAATTATTTTGCCTTTTGGAATATTTTGTATTTTGGTTAATTTTTGATTTGTGTTTCTTCTTTTCTTGATTCTCCTAATCCAAGTTGACCATCATCGTTATATCCGCATCCAAATAATTCTTGATTTGAATTTAAAAGAAAAACATGTTTTGAAGCATTTCCTGAAAATATTTTAGAAACATTTTTCATCATTAAAATTGGTTTTTCTGTTTTTTTAAGTGAACCAGAATCTAAACCAAGTTGACCTTTTTCATTTGAACCAATTCCATAAGCATTTTGATTTGAAGTTAATAAGTAAATTGAACTTCCACCAGAAACAATATCTTCAATTACTCTATCATTTGTATCTTCAATTAATGATGAAATATTGATAAATTCTTTTGGATTATATGGATTAATATTTCTTCCTTTGGCAAATACATTTCCTTCTTTTGTTAAAATTGCTCTGTTATCGAAATTGCTTGATACTTTTTGAATATTTTCAATTTGGATTTTTTTAGGATTTTCATTTGAATCATTTTTATTTAAATATTCTATTGCTTTTCCATTTTTAAAAAGGAAAATTGTTGAATAAATTGAAGAAGAAATTTGTTTAATTTGTTTTTCATTTTCATTTTCATTTTCATTTTCATTTTCAAATTTAATTGGAATTAGAATTGGTTTTGTTATTTTATTTGGTTCATTTTTGAAACAGAAACCAAGATTATTTTCACCAAAAAATATAATTTCATTCATTTTTGAAATGAAAAAAATGAAAAATGAAAAATTAATTTTTATTTTAATTTTAGATTTTGATTTTGATTTTAATTTTAATTTCAATTTCTTTCAATAAAATTTCCTATTTTTATTACTCCATTTCCTAATCCAATAATAATTAAAAATCCTTTTTCAATAATTGAAATTGAATAAATTTTTTCTTTTAAATTAAATTTTTGGATCATTTTTAAATTAAATAACTTTCTAATTTCAAGAATTCCTTTTTCTCCACCTAAAAAGATAAAATTTGAGTCTTGAGTAATTGAAATTGAATAAATATTTTGTGAAGATTGAACTTCTTTTATCAAATATCCATTAATTGTAAATAATCTTAAAATATTGGAATTTTCTGAAAATGTAATAATATTTCCTTCTTTACTAATTTTGATAATTGAAATTGGTTGATGATCTGATAAAATCATTGATTGAATATATTTTCCTTTGTTTAATGAATGAAATATCAATTCCCCATCAATAGATCCACTTAAAACAACATCATATTCAGCTGATATTGCAACACTTTTCACTTCTTTTTCATGTTCAAAAAAAATATATTTTGGATTTTCTTTCACTTTTTCTTCATTTAAATCAAATTCCCAAACAATAACTGTTGTATCTTTGGATCCTGTAACAAAATATTTGGAATCAAGTGATAAACAATTCACAATATCTTGATGTTTGGAAATAATTTGAATAATTTTGGAATTTTCAATATCAATCATTTTAAAACTATTATCATTAAATCCACAAGAAATCAAATATTTCAAATTTCTAATCAATGTTGAAAATCCTTGGAAATTATTGAAATCCTCTGGAAATGAAACTCCAATTTTAGCTTCAATTTTTTTATCAATTTCACAAACAAATTTGGGATTTTTTGGATTTGGATCATTTAAATAAAATGTATATTTTGCAATATTTCCTTCTTTATCGATTGCAACAATTTTATTAACACTTCCCATAACTAACATTAAATCAATCGTCTCTTGAAAATATGTAAATATAATTGGATTTGAACTGATCTTCAAATATTGACTTTGTAAACCCAATCTCTTATTTGATGGTAAAACATTTTTCCATTCAAATAATGAGAAAGAAGATGAAAAAGATTTCTGTTCAATTTCTCTTTTTGTTATTCTTTTTGGGTGTTTTTGTTTAAATAACTGAATTGGGATTTGTCCTTTTCTTTGTATTTCTGTTTCTGTTTTATCTTTCAATTTTGAAAAACGAATATTTTCTTCATATAAATTTGGATGAAATGAATTGTATGAATTTTTAGCTTCTTTTCCTTTTTGTTTATATCCAAATATCAAGTCAATCCATTCATCAAGATGTTCTGAAACATATCCTGATTCAAGTGCTTCTTTATGTATTTGAATAAATTCTTCTGGTGTTTTAGCCCATTTTGGAAGTTGAACATTTTGAATTTGAATTTGATTTTCATTTTGAATTTGATTTTGATTTTGAATTTGATTTTGATTTTGAATTTGAATTTGAATTTGATTTTGATTTTGATTTTGATTTTGAATTTGATTTTGAATTTGATTTTCATTTTGATTTTCATTTTGATTTTCATTTTGATTTGATTTTGATTTTGATTTTGATTTTGATTTTGATTTTCATTTTGAATTTGATTTTGATTTTGATTTTGATTTTGATTTTGATTTTGATTTTGATTTTGATTTTGATTTGATTTGATTTTGATTTTCATTTTGATTTTGATTTTGATTTTGATTTTGATTTTGATTTTGATTTTGATTTTGATTTTGATTTTGATTTTCATTTTGATTTTCATTTTGAATTTCATTTTGAATTTCATTTTGATTTTCATTTCCATTTCTAAATATTTTTGGATTCCTTAAAAAATCTGGTAAATGGAAAAATTCTGGAATAAGTTCTCCAAAAAAATCTTCTTGACTTTCTTTGATTATTTTCCATGTTTCTGGAATTGATTTGAAAATTGGATACTTTTCTTTCAGACAAATTGACTTAAATGGTTCTAATCTCATCAAATAAAATGAAACAATTTCTGGATTTGAATAAAATTGTTTATAATTATATTCCTTTTCTTTTTCTTTTCCGTTTAATTCATATTTTTCAAAATAAATTGTTATTTTATTATTCAAAAATCCAAGAGGCTTTGATAAATCTCTAAATGTTTTTGGATTATTAAGATCTAATGTTTCGGATTCATAATCAGAAATAATCCATGGAAAAATCGGATATTGTGAAAGATCTTGATATGTTCTTCCTGATATTGTGTTCAGATACATAAGATATTCAAAATTCGACAATTTTTTTTCTTTCCATTGATTTGTGATTTGTGTTTTTTCGATCCATTTTGTTGGTTCATTTCCAAAATAATTAAACATGGATAAATTAATATTTGTTAATTTGTGATTTTGGATTTTTTCATAAATTTCATTTCTTATTTCCATTGTTTCAAAATTGAAAAATATAGTTTTTCTGTTGCTTCCAAAAAATATTTCTAATCCTGAATGTTTGAAAAGATATCTTCTTTTATGAATTACTTGAATATCTCCAATTTCCCATGAATAATTCTTTTCCTTGCAGTTTAAATTGAAAAAATTAATCCACTTTCTTCTAATTTCAAATACTCCTTTTCTTTTTTTGGTTTTAGAAATCATCTCGCAATGTTTCAAAAATAAATTTTGTTTTCTTATCAATTTTTGATTTTGGATCTTTGACAATTTATCTCTAATTTCATCTATTTGTGCTTTGGTTTTTTTATGTAAACTTATTAAATTCTTTTTTTCTTCATCTTTTTTTTCTTTTTCTGAATAATATTTGAGTTTTTTCTGTCTTCTCATTTCATCTTCAATTTCTGAAAGTTTGGGATCATCGCAATTAAAATAATAATTTTGAGTTTGCTTTTTAAATTCTTTATCGAGAATATTTATTGGTTTTGAACTCCATGGATATTTTCCTAAAATTGAATTTTGGAGCATTTTTTTGAATTCCTTTAAATAGAATAAATTGTACTTTTCTTGAATTTCTGTTCGGGGTTTCCTTTTCATTTCTCTTATCATCAACTCTTGCTTTTCTTTTTCAATTTCTTTTGAAATGATTTCAATTTCTTTTTCTTTAATTTTGAATTTGTGGTTCAATAATTTTTTCAAATAAAATATATTATTTGATTGGATTCTAATAAATTCCTTTTCATTTCCTTTGATATCTTTCGCAATTTTCTGGTTTATTGGAAAGAAAGTAATATTGATTGCTTTTTTCCAATTTTCGTTCATGACTTCTTTTTCGAATTCTATAATATTTTGACTGTGAAAGACAAATGATTTTTTTGTTTTTTGAGTAAGTAAAGAATGCCTTCTATTTTGACCTGAAAATAATTCGAATAAAAATTGGTAATTATCTTGCATAATCATTTGCAAATAGGTTAGTAAAAGATTTCTTTTGGCTCTTCTTTCATCTTCATTTCGTGTTTCAATAAGATTCTCGTGTTGAAGAGAATAAAAGAAGAATGAGAAACAAATTTTGATTAATTCTTGTGGATTTTGGATTGAAGATGATTTGGAATTGAATTGATTAATCATTTCATTTAGTTTTGAAAGAAGGAAATTAGTTAATTTAATATCTGATTTTGGAATTGTTGCGAAAATGAGCAAAATAATAATTTTGGAAATTGCTCTTTTTTCTTCTTTGTTTATAACTGAGATTCCTGCTTCTTTAAAAAATTCAAATCTTTCCAAAATGGAGATTAAATTTCTCATAATTTCTCCTTTTTCAATTAAACAACTTTTTTCTTCTAAAAAATTCAATAAGTTCTCTTCGTTGCTTAAATTATTTTGATTATGTCTTCTGTGCCTGTGAATTTTTATGAATTGTTTTGAAATTGTTGTTTGAAGGAATTGATTTGATAATTGATTTTCTGGAATTGGCGATTCAAATCCATTTTTTGATAAATGGAAAACCATCCCATTTAATACTTTGATTAGATAAAATAAATTATTGAAAAATTCTTCTTTTGAAATTGTTGAATTTGAGGTTAAAAGTATTTTGGATGTGATGACATATTGATGGGTTTTGAGATCGATTTCTTGTTTTGAATTCATATTAATATCATCAAAAATATCATTTATTATTCTTTCAATTATTTTAGGAATGGTTTGTTTGTTTGTTATTGAAAAATGGATTAAATAAACTGACGAAAGAAATTTTTCAAATACTTCGCGAAAATTATAAGATGAATTATGGAAGCAATAAATAAATAACAACTTGAATATGCTGAAAATAATCTCATTTACATCATTTTGAATTTGATTTTGAATTTGATGTTGAATTTGATTTTCATTTTCATTTTCATTTTCATTTTCAATTTCAATTTCAATTTGATAATTATTAAAATTTATTAGAGAAATCATCCATTTTTGCCATCCAAACTGAGTAAGAATTTTCTCCTTATTAAAATTACCTTCCACAATTAAAATGAACAATTTATGGAAATTTTTACTATCAACTAAATTTGGTGAATATTGAAAAATTTCAAAAATTGTTTCTAAAATAAATGGGTTCCGAATAAATGAATTTTGATATTGAAATTCATCTTCATAAATCATCATCTTAAAAAGAACATCAATAATTTCCTTCGAAATTTGATTTATATTCGCAATCAATAAATTTGTGAATCAAAGGATAAAAATCTTCCAGTTTCTTCATTTCAAATTCTTTCTTCTTCTCCAAATTTTGGGTTATTTTTTCATTTTCAATGAAGGAAACATCAATTAAATAAATAATTTCAAGGCATAATTGAATTATCTTTGTGTTACTCTCATGTTCTTTAATTAATTGAACGAGTGCTTTGAATAATTCAACTGGAAATAATTGTTGTCTGTATTGTTGAGGAGTTTTGTTGATAATTTTGTAAATGAACTCAAGTGTTTTTTCAATAAAATTTTCTGTTTTGAAAAGAAAACATTCTGAAATTAAAGATTGCATATATTTTGATTTTGGAAAAACATTGTCAATTTGATCAAAAAGAATTTCGATAATTGAAAATAAATCTTGAGATAAATTATCAATTTGGTTTTTTTGATAATTGTAATATTGAGGAGATGTATTGTTTTCTTTTATTTTCACTAAAGCTTCATCAGAATAGTTCAATACAGATAATAAATCAAAAATTGTAATATTTTGGGTATTATTTCCTCCTATATTTTGGGTATTCTTAATAATTTCGGTTATTTCTTCAGTTTCATTTTGATTTTCATTTTGATTTTTGAAAATGATTTTTTTTCCAATTTCAAAACTGAAATTCTTCCAAATTTGATAGTCAAAAATTAAATGGTTTTTAAGTTGAATTTTGAATTTTTCGTTTTGTATTTCTTCTTGAAATACTTTGATAAGATCATAAATTTGGTTTGAAAAATATTTTGTATTTATAGATTTAAGTATATTACTTAATATTGGGAAACCTTGATTTTGAATCATTTGTTCTTGAAAATTTGGGTTATGCAATAAAACATCTCTAACTATTCTCAACATTTCTTCAAAAAGTGGTTTTCTTTCATTTTCAAGTTCATCAAATTTTTCTTCTTTAAATACTTCATCAATTTCAAGAATTAGATAAAAAAAAGTTTGGATACCTCCTAAATAATAAGCAATATCTTGGAAATTAGCTTTTGTAAATGAATAAACATTATTCAGTTTTGAATCTTCTCTGATGATATTTGAAGGACTTTGATTTAAAAATAAATTTCCTTTTTTTTCTTTTGGATTGTGACAAACAAGTATTTTTTGTGTTAATTCTCCATTTAAAATTTCTTTTAACTCTTTTGTAACTTTTGAATTGGAATATTTTGCAAATTCATTTGGATAAAAAAATGAATGACAATTTGGCCCAAGAAATTGGATTGCTTTGACTTGTTTTTCACTAAGAAATTCTTTAAAAAGATATATTATTCCCATTTGTCCATAAAATGATTTTATTTTTTGTTCTTGAATTGAAAATGTGGAATTTGAACCAATTTCGTTTTTGATAAATGGTTGTTTTCCTTTTCCAATTTTTCTTGTTTTTAGTATGATAGTGGATTGTTTTCCATCAAGATAAATTGATATTTCAAATTCTGAATTTGATTTTTTGTATCTTTGTGTGAAAACAAAAAAGTGCCATTTCTTGGTTTCCATTTCAAAAGGGAATTTTGTTTCAACAATTTGACTTTCTTGATTTGGATAAATTTCACAAATAAATGATTCTGGTTTTTTCTTTTCTTTGTTAAATTCCAAAAATACTTCGAATCCTTTTGAATCTTCTGTTAAAAAGCTAAATATCTTTGTTTTGTAATCTGTTTGGTTGATATTGTTTTGATATTCTTCAAATCTTATCCAAGTAGCAAAACTAAATTCTTCAGAAATTAAATTATTTTTGAAAGTTGGAAATTGAATATTTGAATTTTCTTCATAAAAATCAAAGAAATTAATTGGATTCTCTTGATTTTCTGTGTTTTGGTTTATCATTTTTCTTAATTCAATTAACATTACATTTGAAAATTGATTTCTTTCTCTTTGTCTTAACTGATCCTTCAAAAAGGAAAAGTATTGTTTCATTTCCAAAACAAAAATTTTATGTGTTGCAAGTTTTCCAATAAATTGAATAATTTTCTGGAATAATTTTAAGTTTTGAATTTTGGGGATTAATTCAAGTAAGAAAGAAATGATTCCTTTTTCACAACAACAATAAATATTATGGATTGATTTCTCACAAATTTGGGTAAATATTTCCAGCACTTCGATAAATTTATTCAGATTTTCATTTTGATCCAAATTCTGTGAATAAAATCTGAAAATGATTTGGATCATGGTTGGATTTCTGATAACAAAATTATTTTCTAATGAAAATTCTCCATTATTAATCATTAAATTGAAAAGAATTTGGAATAATTTTTTTGATGGTTTGTCTTTTTCTGTTTGGGAAAGTAATTCAATAAATTCTGATTCTGGAACTAATTGTTGAAATTCAGAAATCGTTGTTTCATTGTTTCTGATAATCTCATTCAAAAATGTTAAAATGAGATGAGTTGAATTTTGTTCTTTATCATTCAATATTGTTTTGAAAATATTGAATAACTCAGAATTTAAAATAATTTGTTGAATAACTTCTCGATTTTGTGAAATTGATTCTAAGCATTTTGAAAAGAATTCTTCAACTTCTTTCAGTTCAATTTCATTTGATTTTTCTTGTTGATTTAGATTTGCATTGATTTCTTGAGTTAGAAAGAGAATTTTTTGAATTAAATAAGAAATTAATACTTTTTCGTTTTCACCTTTTGGTTTTTTGATTTTTTCAAGAATTTTTGGGATATAAATGAATGGAATTTTTTGAGTAATTTTGAATTCAAATAATTTAATCAAAGTTCTAATAATTTCTTCATTTTCAAAAATGATTTCAATATTTGCATTTTTAAGTAACAAATCCAAAATTTCTAAGCATAAATCGATTGTTTCCTTTTGAATTTCATTTTCATTTTCATTTTCATTTTGATTTTGATTTTGATTTTCTTGGGTTAATTCATATAAAATTTCTTGAATGCTTTGAAATCCTTTAATTTCAATAATTTTATTGGATGAGATTTCAGGTTTTGTTTCGATAACTTCAATTATCATTTCCAAAAACTGATTTAATAAGAATAAATTTGATTTTATCTTTTGGTTTTTTAATACTTGATTAAATAAGAACTTGTAATCGAAATTGTGTTGATAATTCACAATAGCATCAAACATGAAATTAATTAATAATGTTTGTAAATCTATATACATTTGATTTAATTTAATCTTTTCATTCTTTTGAATCTAATCAAAATATTTCCAAAAAGAGAAAAGAAAAAAGAATTTTTGTTGATTGATTAATTTTTCGTTTTTTTTTTTGATTTATAAATTTGTTACATTTAAATTAATGGAATGGTTTCTGATGAAATAATCGGAAAAACAAGTTTCCCATCCTTCATTTGCTTCGAAAAATTTAAGAGCTTCTTTGTCATCATCTTTAATTATCATTCTCTTAAATTCCATCAAAATATACATTTGGAGCTGAGGAAAAACATTTTGGATATATTTCTGAGTTTGAATAATTTTTTGATTTGATAAATTATGGATTAAAGATGATTTTGAAACTTGGTTTTCTGGATTTTTGAATAAATCGAGATAGGTTAAAATGAATCTTTGTTTGAAATTATTAACTTTTCTTTTGGTTTCATGTGTAAAATTATCTAATTCAATTTTGATATTTTCTTTTGATAAATCACTTTGATTTGAGTTTTCAATATATTGGAAGTTTCTGAAATTTCTAAAAAGGGTATCGAAATAAATATTATATAATACGATTTTTGACACTTTTTTTGGTTTGATATTTTCTATTATTTTTGGATCAAATTTTTCTAATTCTTTTTCTTTTTCTTTTTCTTCAATTTCTTTCATCAAATCTTTGGATTTTCTTGATAATTTTGGCCTAGAAAAATTCAAAACCCAAAGAATAAAATCTCCAAGATAGGAAATATTGTTATTATTTATAATTTGGTTAACTATATTTTCTTCTTCAATAATTTTAGTAAGGAATTGGAAAAGATTTGAACAAAAATCAAATTCAAATAGACCTAGATTTTCTTTTAGCATTTTTTCATTTTGTAAAAGAAATGGATTTTCTTGTTTTTTGATTTTTGGATCGAATACAAAGAAATTTGTTTGAAGAAAATCTTTGATTTCAATCTGATCTTTTTCTTGATTTGAAAACCCAATATTTGGGAGTGATGATGATAGATTTGGAGATTTAAAGAATGTTAAAAAAAGTAAAATTAAATCAATCTTTTCTTTTTCCTTTAATAAATTTAATTCATAAGCATTTTCAAAATTTTCAAGCAATTTTATTTGGATATCAATTTGTTTTATTGTGAAAAGGAATGATTTCCTGAGATTTAGGTTAATTTGGAAAAATTCTATTTTTAAATTAAATTTAATTATGAATAAAATTATGAATAAAAGAAAATGGATAATTTTACCAATTAATAATGAGAATATTTTTGATTGTTTGATTGACTCTAAAATGTCTTGATTTGGAAAAACTTGTCTTTCTCTTAAAAATTGATTTAAAATTTCTAGAACTTCTGAAAGAATAAATTGAGTTTCCATTAAATAATAAATTGAGAGTAAAGGATTTGATTTCTTTTGTATTTGTTTTTTTTTTTAAAAAAAAAAATAAATTGATTAATAATAAGAAGAAAAAAAAAAGTGGAATTCCAAATTTTGCTTTTTTTTTTTTTACTCTTAAATTTTTCATTGATTCTAAAAGATTTTTTGTATTTTCCAATAAATCTTGAATAATTTGAAAAATTCCACTTTCAGATAAAATTTGTCGATTATATTTTGATTTTGAAAGAATTGTAATGATTGGTAAAGAAACTAAATATTTGTGGCCTTGAATATTTTCTTTTTGTATTTCATTTTCATTTCGATTTTGAATGATTCCTATTTTGATATTTTTTTTAAAAAAGAAATCTAATATTAAAATAATAAAAATAATAAAAATAATAATAACCTTTAATAAAATCTTGAGTATAAATAGATAAACTTATAATGAAAAGAATAAATTTTATTGGATGAACTTCTTTTTTTAAAAGTGCTTGATTCATTTCTTCATTTTCAAAATATTTCTCAAATGGTTTTTCATCTTCATCTTCATTTTGATTTTTTTTTGTTTCAAATGGTTTCCATTTTTTGAATGAATTTTGGAATATTACACAAAATTTAATAATTTCATCATTAATCTAAAAAAAAACAATTTAATTTAAATATTTTGATTTTGATTTTGATTTTGATTTTGATTCAAATTATTTGTTACTTGATTGTAATATTTTAATTTCATTTTTTTCCATATTCTAAAAAGTTTATTTCCATTTGGAAAACTTGTAAAAAATTCTTTTTCTTCTTGTTCTTCAATTTGTTCCTTTTTTTTTTTTAAAAAAAATTGATTAAATCAAAAAAATTTTTTGGAATTTTCTTATTAAATTTTTTTTACATTTTTTGAGAGATTCTCTTTTTGATCTTCTTTTAATTGATTTGGTTTTTGTTTAATTTTTTGAATAATTTCATTTTTGTTTTGAATTTCTTGGTTTGAAGAGGTTAATTCGATAAAATTATTAATTTGGTTTTGATTCAAATTTTTAGAGAAATTTGGATTTGAAACAATAACTTGAACATTTTGAAAAATGAATTGTTGACAAATTTGTAAAAGATTTTTTGAATTAATTTTTTGAGTTTTGAAATAAATTTCCATAATATTTTCCAGATTTAAAATCAATTCAATTTCAAGTTCGATTTTTGTTTTGATTTCTTTTGATTTGATTTCATGAGCGAAAAGATAATATTCTTCAAATTTTTGTTTGTCAAATTTAAATTTTCCAGTATAAAAAAATTGGATAACTGGTTTAACAATTTCTGAACTAAAATTATTAAAATAAATTATATTTGATTGATTCTCTCTGTTTTTTATCATAAAATATTTTGAATTAGTTTCCAAAATGAATTTATGACAAAAAATTGACACTTTATCTTTTCCACAATAAATTTTCAAATCTGAAGTTTTTTCATTTCCAAACATTAAAGCAATTTTCTTATTAATTTGTTTTCTTAACAATTTATTGAATTTCTTTAATTCTAATTCTTTTTGATTTGTATTTTGATCCATTTTTCCTGTTTTTATTTATTTTTTTTTTTATTAATAAAATTATTTTTTGTTTTGATTGTTTTTTCCACTTTTTTTTTTCTTACTTCCAAAATTTAATCTAATCAAAAATTAATTTTTTTTTTGAAAAGAAAAAAATGAAAACAAAAAAAATTAAAAAAATTAATTAAATAATTAAAAAACAAACAGGAAAAAAAAAACAGGAAAAAAAATTTTTTTTCTTTCAATTCTTTTTAATTTTAATTTTAATTTTTGATTTTAATTTTAAATTTAAATTTAATTTTAATTTAAATTTTAATTTTGATCTTAATTTTGATTTTAATTTTAATTTTAATTTTTGATTTTAATTTTGATTATTAATTTTGATTTTGAATTTAATTTTGAATTTAATTTTAATTTTAATTTTGATTTTAATTTTAATTTTAATTTTAATTATTGATTTTAATTTTAATTTTAATTTAAATTTTAAATTTAATTTTGATTTTAATTTTAATTTTGATTATTAATTTTGATTTTAATTTTGATCTTGATTTTTAATTTTAATTTTAATTTTAATTTTAATTTTAATTTTAATTTTAATTTTGATTTTAATTTTAAATTTTGATTTTAATTTTGAATTTTAATTTTAATTTTAATTTTAATTTTGATTTTAATTTTGATTTTGATTTGAATTTTAATTTTAATTTTAATTTTTTAATTTTAATTTTATAAATGAATTTTAATTTTAATTTTAATTTTAATTTTAATTTTAATTTTAATTTTAATTTTAATTTTAATTTTAATTTTAATTTTAATTTTAATTTTAATTTTAATTTTAATTTTGATTTTAATTTTAATTTTGATTTTGATTTTAATTTTAATTTTGATTTTGATTTTAATTTTAATTATTAAATTTATTAATTAATAAATCAAATAAATTTGGATTTGTTTGATTTAATTGAAAATAATCAATTCCAATTTGAATCTCATTAATTATTTCTTGAGTAATTTCAATTTCTTCTTTAATTTGATTTGAATAAATCCAATATTCAAATATTTGAAATGATTTATTACTTAATTCACTATAATCTGTAACTTTATTAGAAGTATCTTCAGTAACAGATAAAAACATTCCTCGATATAATTCACTTCTCATTATTAATATTAATTTAGGAAATTTATATTGTTTTTCTTTTCTTTCAATAATAAAATCTTTTTCATTTTCATTTTCATTTAAATAAATTCTTTTCATTGTTTCTTCTATTTTTTCATTGGAATTTATAATTTCTTTAATTTCTGAATATAATTTTGGATTTATTTTTGAATTGTTTGAATAAATCATTTCAAATATTTGATTTGATTCTTTAATTGATTTTTTTGAAATAATTTCTTGAAGTTTTTCAATTTGATTTTGATTTTGATTTAATCTATATTTCAATATTAATTTATGAGCTTTGATTATTTCTCCATTTTCTGTTTTAAATGAAATATTACAAAATTCTTTTCTTCTAAATAATTTTATCAAATCTTCTTCAAGATTGGAAAAAGAAGAAAGGAGAATAATAAAGAAATGATTTGTCAAATCCACAAGAAATATGATAATTGAAAATTTCTTCATTAAATCTTAATTTAGGAAGTTCAATTTGAATTGGAATTGATTGATCTTTTGTATCTCCAGTTCCTAATACACCATATTCATTGTATCCAAATCCAATTAATTTTGAATTGGAAGTTAAAATCAAAGTATGAGCATTTCCAACAGAAAAATCAAGAATATTATCATTTTCAAATAAAGATGATTTGATTTCAGTAAATTCATAAGTATCTTCATCATTTTTGCCAAGTCCATTATATTGATAATCTCCACATGAATAAAGTTTTCTTTTTGGATTTTGATTTTGATCTTCAATTTCAATCAACATTATTGAATAAATACTTCCACATTGAATATCAATTATTTTGCCTTTTGGAATATTTTGGATTTTGGTTAATTTTTGGATTTTTGTTTCTTCTTTTCTTGATTCTCCTAATCCAAGTTGACCATATTCATTATTTCCGCATACAAATAATTCTTGATTTAAATTTAAAAGAAAAACATATTTTGAAGAATTTCCTGAAAATATTTTAGAAACATTTTTCATCATTAAAATTGGGTTTTCTGTTTTTGGAAGTGTTTTAGAATCAAAACCAAGTTGACCAAATTGATTTGAACCAATTCCATAAACATTTTGATTTGAAGTTAATAAGTAAATTGCACGAGATCCAGAAACAATATCTTCAATTATTCTATCATTTGTATCTTCAATTAATGATGAAATATTGATAAATTCATTTGGATTATATGGATTAATATTTATTCCTTTTGCAAATACATTTCCTTCTATTGTTAAAATAGCTTCATTTTCATTACCAACAGTTACTTTTTGAATATTTTCTTCAATTTGGATTTTTACAGGATTTTCATTTGAATCATTTTCACTTAAATATTCTATTGCTTTTCCATTTTCAAAAAGGAAAATTGTTGAAAAGAAACTTGATGAAATTTGTTTAATTTGTTTTTCATTTTCATTTTCATTTTCATTTTCAAATTTAAATTGAATTGGTTTTGTTATTTTATTTGGTTTATTTTTGAAAAGTTTTGGATATTTATTATAACCAAAAAATATAATTTCATTCATTTTTGAAAAAGAAAAAAATGAAAAATTGAAAAAAAAATTTTGGAATTTTAATTTTAATTTTGGTTTGTATTTTGTTTTTAATTTTAATTTTAATTTTAATTTTTAATTTTAATTTTAATTTTAATTTTAATTTTGATTTTGATTTTAATTTTGATTTTAATTTTAATTTTAATTTTAATTTTAATTTTGATTTTAATTTTAATTTTAATTTTAATTTTGATTTTAATTTTAATTTTAATTTTAATTTTAATTTTAATTTTAATTTTAATTTTAATTTTAATTTTGATTTTAATTTTAAATTTGATTTTAATTTTGATCTTGATTTCAATTTTAATTTTGATTTTGATTTTGATTTTAATTGAAATTAAAAAATTAAGCATTTTTCTTTTTTCTGGGATTGTTGATTATTAAATTTCCTAATTAATAAATCAAATAAATTTGGATTTGTTTGATTTAATTGAAAATAATCAATTCCAATTTGAATTTCATTAATAATTTGTTGTGTAATTTGAATTTCATTTTTAATTTGATTTGAATAAATCCAATATTCAAATATTTGAAATGATTTATTACTTAATTCACTATAATCTGTAACTTTATTTGATTTATCTTCAGTTACAGATAAAAACATTCCTCGATATAATTCACTTCTCATTATTAATATTAATTTAGGAAATTTATATTGTTTTTCTTTTCTTTCAATTATAAAATCTTTTTCATTTTCATTTAAATAAATTCTTTTCATTGTTTCTTCAATTTTTTCATTGGAATTTATAATTTCTTTAATTTCAGAATATAATTTTGGATTTATTTTTGAATTATTTGAATAAATCATTTCAAATATTTGATTTGATTCTTTAATTGATTTTTTTGAAATAATTTCTTGAAGTTTTTCAATTTGATTTTGATTTTGATTTAATCTATATTTTAATATTAATTTATGAGCTTCAATTATTTCTCCATTTTCTGTTTTAAATGAAATATCACAAAATTCTTTTCTTCTAAATAGTTTTATCAAATCTTCTTCAAGATTGGAAAAAGAAGGAGGAGAATAATAAAGAAATGAATTGAAAGATCCACAAGAAATATGATAATTGGAAATATTTTCATTAAATCTTAATTTAGGAAGTTCAATTTGAATTGGAATTAAATGAAATTCTGTATCTCCAGTTCCTAATTGACCATAAGAATTATATCCAAATCCAATTAATTTCCCTTTGGAAGTTAGAATCAAAGTATGAGAATTTCCAACAGAAAAATCAAGAATATTATCATCATTTTCAAATAAAGATGATTTGATTTCAGTAAATTCATGAGTATTTTCATTTTTGCCAAGTCCATTATATCTATAATACCCACATGAATAAAGTTTTCTTTTTGGATTTTCATTTTGATCTTCATTTTCAATCAACATTATTGAATGATCTGAAGATTTAATATCAATTATTTTGCCTTTTGGAATATTTTGGATTTGGATTAATTTCTGGATTACTCTTTCTTCTTTTCTTGATTCTCCTAATCCAAGTTGACCATATAAATTATTTCCGCATCCAAATAATTCTTGATTTAAATTTAAAAGAAAAACATGTTTTGAATTATTTCCTGAAAATATTTTAGAAACATTTTTCATCATTAAAATTGGTTTTTCTGCTTTACTAAGTGAACCAGAATCAAAACCAAGTTGACCACAATAATTTGAACCAATTCCATAAACATTTTGATTTGAAGTTAATAAGTAAATTGAAAAACTTCCAGAAACAACATCTTGAATTATTCTATCATTTTTATCTTCAATTAATGATGAAATATTGATAAATTCATTTGGATTATTTGGATTAATATTTATTCCTTTGGCAAATACATTTCCTTCTATTGTTAAAATAGCTTCATTTTCATTACCAACAGTTACTTTTTGAATATTTTCTTCAATTTGGATTTTTGAAGGATTTTGATTTGAATCATTTTCTTTTAAATATTCTATTGCGTTTCCATTTTCAAAAAGGAAAATTGTTGTATAACTTCCTGATGAAATTTGTTTAATTTGTTTTTCATTTTCATTTTCATTTTCATTTTCAAATTTAAATTGAATTGGTTTTGTTATTTCATTTGGTTCATTTTTGATAAGTTTTGGATATTGATTTCTACCAAAAAATAAACAATCATTCATTTTTGAAAAGAAAAAAATGAAAAAATGAAAAAATGAATTTTAATTTTAATTTTAATTTTAATTTTAATTTTAATTTTAATTTTAATTTTAATTTTAATTTTTTGATTTTGATTTTGATTTTGATTTTAATTTTAATTTTAATTTTAATTTTAATTTTAATTTTAATTTTAATTTTTAATTTTAATAATTTTTAATTTTAATTTTAATTTTAATTTTGATTATTAAATTTCTTAATTAATAAATCAAATAAATTTGGATTTGTTTGATTTAATTGAAAATAATCAATTCCAATTTGAATTTCATTAATTATTTCTTGTGTAATTTGAATTTCATTTTTAATTTGATTTGAATAAATCCAATATTCAAATATTTGAAATGATTTATTACTTAATTCACTATAATCTGTAACTTTATTAGATTTATCTTCAGTTACAGATAAAAACATTCCTCGATATAATTCACTTCTCATTATTAATATTAATTTTGGAAATTTATATTGTTTTTCTTTTCTTTCAATTATAAAATCTTTTTCATTTTCATTTTCATTTTCATTTAAATAAATTCTTTTCATTGTTTCTTCAATTTTTTCATTTGAATTTATAATTTCTTTAATTTCAGAATATAATTTTGGATTTATAATTCTGTTTGAATAAATCATTTCAAATATTTGATTTGATTCTTTAATTGATTTTTTTGAAATAATTTCTTGAAGTTTTTCAATTTGATTTTGATTTTGATTTAATCTATATTTCAATATTAATTTATGAGCTTCAATTATTTCTCCATTTTCTGTTTTAAATGAAATATCACAAAATTCTTTTCTTCTAAATAATTTTATCAAATCTTCTTCAAGATTGGAAAAAGAAGAAAGGAGAATAATAAAGAAATGATTTGTAATCTCCACAAGAAATATGATAATTAGAAATATTTTCATTAAATCTTAATTTAGGAAGTTCAATTTGAATTGGAATTAATTGATCTTTTGTATCTCCAATTCCTAATTCACCATATCTATTGTTTCCAAATCCAATTAATTTTGAATTGTAAGTTAAAATCAAAGTATGAGCACTTCCAACAGAAAAATCAAGAATATTATCATTTTCAAATAAAGATGATTTGATTTCAGTAAATTCATAAGTATCTTTATTTTTGCCAAGTCCATTATATCGATAAGCACCACATGAATAAAGTTTTCTTTTTGGATTTTCATTTTCAATCAAAATTATGGAATGATAATCACCACATTGGATATCAATTATTTTGCCTTTTGGAATATTTTGGATTTTGGTTAATTTTTGATTTTTGTTTCTTTTTTTCTTGATTCTCCTAATCCAAGTTGACCAGAATCATTATTTCCGCATCCAAATAATTCTTGATTTGAATTTAAAAGAAAAACATAACTTGAAGAATTTCCTGAAAATATTTTAGAAACATTTTTCATCATTAAAATTGGGTTTTCTGTTCTATAAAGTGAATTAGAATCAAAACCAAGTTGACCAAATTGATTTGAACCAATTCCATAAGCATTTTGATTTGAAGTTAATAAGTAAACCGAACTGTATCCAGAAACAATATCTTGAATTATTCTATCATTTTTATCTTCAATTAATGATGAAATATTGATAAATTCATTTGGATTATTTGAATCAATATTTATTCCTTTGGCAAATACATTTCCTTCTATTGTTAAAATAGCTTCATTTTGAACACCAACAGTTACTTTTTGAATATTTTCTTCAATTTGGATTTTTTCAGGATTTTGATTTGAATCTCTTAAATATTCTATTGCTTTTCCATTTTCAAAAAGGAAAATTGTTGAATAATCTGAAGAAATTTGTTTAATTTGTTTTTCATTTTCTTTTTCATTTTCATTTTCATTTTGATTTTCATTTTCATTTTCATTTTCATTTTCAAATTTAAATTGAATTGGTTTTGTTATTGAATATGGTTTATTTTTGATAAGTTTTGGATATTCATTTAAACCAAAAAATAAACAATCATTCATTTTTGAAAAGAAAAAAATGAAAAAAAAAATTGTTTTTTATTTTAAAATTTAAATGTCAAATAATTTCAAAAAAAACAAAAAAAACAAAAAATAAAAAAAATTTTTTTAAATAACCAATTTTTTTTATTATTTTTTTTCATTTTTCATTTTTTCATTTTTTCATTTTTTCTAATGAGTTTAAGATTTTCATACGGAGCACCAAATTCACAATCACTCATAAAAGATGGCACACTTCATTTACATGGAGTTGATAGAGCAGTGTTAAAAAACATAGATGCATGTAAAGGACTTTCTGATGTTACAACTTCATCATATGGACCAAATGGTAATAAATATAAAACAATAAAACAATAAAACAATAAAACAATAAAACAATAAAACAATAAAACAAAATTTTTTTATTCAAATTTTTTTATTCTAATTTTTTTATTCTAATTTTTTTATTCTAATTTTTTTATTCAAATTTTTTTATTCTAATTTTTTTTAGGAATGAATAAGATCGTTATTAATCATTTAGATAAATTATTTGTTACAAATGATAGTGCAACAATTGTAAAAGAACTTGAAATTGCTCATCCTGCAGCTAGAATGATTGTACAAGCTGCACAAATGCAAGAAAAAGAAGTAAAATTCAAATTAATATTAAATTTAAAATTAAAATTAAAATTAATATTAAAATTAAAATTAAAATTAAAATTAAAATTAAAATTAAAATTAAAATTAAAATTAAAATTAAAATTAAAATTAAAATTAAAATTAAAATCAAAATTAAAATTAAAATTAAAATTAAAATTAAAATTAAAATTAAAATTAAAATTAAAATTAAAATTAAAATTAAAATTAAAATTAAAATTAAAATTAAAATTAAAATTAAAGTTAAAATTAAAATTAAAATTCATTAAAATTAAAATTAAAATTAAAATTAAAATTAAAATTAAAAATTAAAATTAAAATTAAAATTAAAATTAAAATTAAAATTAAAATTAAAAATTAAAATTAAAAATTAAAATTAAAAATTAAAATTAAAATTTAAAATTAAAATTAAAATTAAAATTAAAATTAAAATTAAAATTAAATTTAAAATTAAAAATTAAAATTAAAATTAAAATTAAAATTAAAATTAAAATTAAAAATTAAAATTAAAATTAAAATTAAAATTAAAATTAAAATTAAAATTAAAATTAAAATTAAAATTAAAATTAAAATTAAAATTAAAATTAAAATTAAAATTAAAATTAAAATTAAAATTAAAATTAAAATTAAAATTAAAATTAAAATTAAAATTAAAATTAAAATTCATTTATAAAATTAAAATTAAAATTAGGTTGGAGATGGAACTAATTTTGTGATTGTTTTTGCTGGAGAACTTTTAAAACAAGCTGAAAATTTAATTAAAACAGGTTTACATCCTGTTGAAATTATTGATGGATACACAAAAGCACTTGAAAAGGCAATAGAAATTTTAGATGAATTAGTTGTTGAAAACATTGAAAAGATGACAAATGAAGAACTTGTTGCAAAAGCTATTCAAGCTTCGATAGCAAGCAAACAATATGGAAATGAAGAATTTTTATCTAAATTGGTTGCTAAAGCTTGTATTCAAGTATTTATAATTAAAATTAAAATTCATTTTAAAATGAAAATTAAAATTAAAATTTAAATCTAAATTAAAATTAATATTAAAATCAAAATTAAAATTAAAATAAAAATTAAAATTAAAATTAAAAATTAAATTTAAAATTAAATTTAAAATTAAAAATTAATATTAAAATTAAAATTAAAAATTAAATTTAAAATTAAATTTAAAATTAAAAATTAAAAAAATTAAAATTATTTAAAATTAAAATTAAAATTAAAATTAAAATTAAATTTAAAATTAAAATTAAAATTAAAATTAAAATTAAAATTAAAATTAAAATTAAAATTTAAATTAAAAATTTAAATTAAAATTTAAAATTAAAATTTAAAATTAAAAATTAAAATTAAAATTAAAAATTAAAATTAAAATTAAAATTAAAATTAAAAATTAAAATTAAAATTCATTAAAATTAAAATTAAAAATTAAAAATTAAAATTAAAATTAAAATTAAAATTAAAATTAAAATTAAAATTAAAAATTAAAATTAAAATCAAAATTAAAATTAAAATTAAATTTAAAATTAAAATTAAAATTAAAATTAAATTTAAAATTAAAATTGAAATTAAAATTAAAATTAATTTTAAAATTAAAATTGAAATTAAAATTAAAATTCAAAAATTAAAATTAAAATTAAAATTAAAATTAAAATTAAAATTTAAAATTAAATTTAAAATTAAAATTAAAAATTAAATTTAAAATTAAAATTTATATTAAAATTTAAAAATTAGATTCTCCCATCAAATCAAAAAAACTTCAACGTTGATAATATTAGAGTTTCTAAAATTGTTGGAGGAAGTGTTTATGATTCAAATGTTGTTAAAGGTTTTATTGCTCAAAGAAAACCTGAAAGTAAATTAATATTAAATCAATTTAACAAAATTGAGTTAATAACAATTTTTTCTAAAAATATATAAATATAAATAGGTTCAGTAACTCATGTAGAAAATGCAAAAGTTGTTGTTTATTCTTGTGGTGTTGAGGCAGGAGATACAGAAACAAAAGGAAATACTGTTTTTGAATCTGCTCAACAAATGTTAAATTATAATCAAACAGAAGAAGATTCTCTTGAAGCTAAAATTAAATTCCTTCATGATGCTGGTGTTAAGGTTATTGTTTCTGAAAATAATATTAGTGAAATGGCTGTTCATTTTATTGAGAAATATGGATTAATGGCAATTAAAATTCCTTCAAAATTTGATATACAAAGATTATGTAAAGCAATTAAAGCAACTGCACTTGTCAGATTTGTAAGGAAATTAAAAATTCATTTTAAAATTAAAATTAAAATTCAAATTCATTTTAAAATTAAAATTAAAATTAAAATTAAAATTAAAATTAAAATTCAAAAATTAAAATTAAAATTCATTTTAAAATTAAAATTAAAATTAAAATTAAAATTAAAATTCAAAATTAAAATTAAAATTAAAATTAAAATTAAAATTAAAATTAAAATTAAAATTAAAATTCATTTTAAAATTAAAAATTAAAATTCATTTTAAAATTAAAATTAAAATTCATTTTAAAATTAAAATTAAAATTAAAATTAAAATTAAAATTAAAATTAAAATTAAAATTAAAATTAAAATTAAAATTAAAATTAAAATTAAAATTAAAATTAAAATTCATTTTAAAATTAAAATTCATTTTAAAATTAAAATTAAAATTAAAATTAAAATTAAAATTAAAATTAAAATTAAAATTAAAATTAAAATTAAAATTAAAATTAAAATTAAAATTCATTTTAAAATTAAAATTAAAATTAAAATTCAAAATTAAAATTAAAATTAAAATTAAAATTAGGATCCACCAACACAAGAAGAATTGGGATTTTGTTCTGAAGTTAAAGTTCAAGAAATTGCAGGAACAACAATTACAGTATTTAGTCAATCTGAAAAACAAAAATCATTATTATCAACAATAATAATTCGAGGAAGCACAAAAAACATTCTTGACAATATCGAAAGAGGAATTGATGATGGAGTTAATTCATTTAAAGCACTTTGTAAAAATGGAAAATTATTATATGGAGGAGGAGCAACTGAAGTACAAATGGCAAGAATTATCCAAAAATACGGAGAAGAATCACCCGGTTTAAATCAATATTCAATCCGTAAATTTGGAGAAGCTTTAGAAATTGTGCCCAGAAAAATTTCAGATAATTCAGGAATGAAATCAAATGAAATCATATCAAATTTATATGCAGAACATGAAAAAGGAAACAAAAGTTTTGGAGTTGATATTCTTAATGAAACCGTTGGTGACATGAAAGAAAAAGCAATTTATGATCTTTATTCAACAAGATATTGGGGTTTGAAATTTGCAGTTGATGCTGTTACTACTATTTTGAGAGTGGACCAAATTATCATGTCAAGACCTGAAAATGGTCCAAAACTTCCTCAACAAACAAGAGATTATTAAAAAAGAAAAAAGAAACAAATTCATTTTCAATTCAATTTCAATTCAATTCTTTTTTTTTCTCTTTCAAAAACATTTTTCCGTTTTTTTTCCGTTTTTTTTTCTTTTAGAAATCAATTCATTAGAAATTTAAAAAAGAAATTCAAAATAAAGAAAACTTAAAACAAAATTAAAATTAAAAATTAAAAATTAAAAAAAAATTTTTTTCATTTTTTTCTTTTTTTTTTAAAAAATAAATGAATAAAAGAAATAAAAGAAATAAAAGAAAAAATAATAAAAATAATCAAATAAATTTAAATAAATCTTTATTTTTAAATGAAGATTCTATTTGGAAAAAGGTTGAATGTACTGATATTTTTGATGGAGCTGAAATGGAAGGTTTTTTAAGTTTAGAAGAATTAAGTGAAGATCAATATCATTCATATTTCAAAGAAAATAAAAATGAAACTAAAACTGAAGAAGAAAAAGAAGAAAAAGAACTTAAAAACAAGAAAAAAAAAAGAAAGAAAAATCGAAATCGAAATCAAAATCAAAATCAAAATCAAAATCAAAATCAAAATCAAAATCAAAATCAAAATCAAAATCAAAATCAAAATCAAAATCAAAATCAAAATCAAAATCAAAATCAAAATCAAAATCGAAATCAAAATCAAAATCAAAATCAAAATCAAAATCAAAATCAAGTTAATACAAAAATAGGAGTTTTTCAAGTTATTGAAACTGATGAAAAATCAAATCAAAAATCAAATCAAAATTCAAATGAAAAATCAAATCAAAATTCAAATCAAAAATCAAATCAAAAATTAAATCAAAAATCAAATCAAAAATCAAATCAAAAATCAAATCAAAATTCAAATCAAAATTCAAATCAAAATTCAAATCAAAAATCAAATCAAAAATTAAATCAAAATTCAAATCAAAATTCAAATCAAAAATTAAATCAAAATTCAAATCAAATTATTCAAGAAAATGAAGAAATTTCATCAAAATTGAAAGAAAATTGGTCATTTGCAAATTTACATGATGATTTATTAAAAGGATTAAATAAACTTAAATTTGAAGAACCTATGCCTATTCAAAAAGAATGTATTCCAGTTGCATTATTTCATAACCAAGATATTGCAGGAGCAGCAGAAACAGGATCAGGAAAAACACTAGCATATGGATTACCAATTCTTCACAAAATAATTTCCAAAGTAGAATTTTTTAAACCATTTTCTCGAGAAGATTTGATTTCATGGAAAAATCAAAGAAAACTTATTGGATTAATACTTACTCCATCAAGAGAATTAACAATTCAAGTTTCCAAACATTTGAAGGAAGTGAGTGCTTTTAATTCATGGATAAATATCACAAGCATTATTGGAGGAATGTCTTCAGAAAAGCAAGAAAGATTAATAAGTTATCGACCTGAGATTATTGTAACAACACCAGGTCGATATTTTGAATTAGTTACTCAAGGAAATTCCTATTTAAGAGATTTATCTGATTTATCTTTCTTTGTTATTGATGAAGCAGATAGAATGTTTGAAAAGGGACAATTTAAGAATTTGGATTATATTTGCCAGTTACTTAATCCAATAGAAGAAATTAATATTCCATCAGATGATCCAAAAAATTTAGAAGATTCAAATTTAAAAGATTCAAATTCAAATTTGAAAAATTTAACAAATTTAACAAATTGGGAATTATTTGGAAAAAGACAAACTTTTTTGTTTTCAGCAACTTTAACTTTGAAATCAAGCTCTTTCCGTTTTATAGATAAAAATGAAATTAAAAAAAATCAGAAAAATAAGAAAAATGAAGAAATTCCCAATTTCATCTCAATAATAGATGTTATTCATGAGCATTTGAGATTTGAAAATAAATTGAAAACGATTGATTTAACACCTGATGAGAAAATCGTATCACGAATTACAGAAAAAATTGTATTTTGTTTAGATAATGAAAAAGATATTTACTTATACACTTATTTGACAGAAAAGAAAAAAGGAAAAACTTTAATTTTCACAAACACAGTTTCTCAAATACGAAGATTAGTGCCAATTCTTCGACTTTTAAAACTCAATCCATTCATAATACATGCAGAAATGCAACAACATCAAAGAATCAAGAATTTGGAAAATTTCGAAAAATCTTCAAATGGAGTTTTAATTACAACTGATGTTTCAAGTCGAGGCATGGATCTAAAAAATGTGGAGACAGTTATCAACTTCCAAATTCCATCAAATCATCAGACTTATATTCATAGATGCGGAAGAACTGCAAGAGCATTTGAGAAAGGAATTGTGATTAACTTTATTGGACCGAAAGACCAGAAAAACTATAAAAAAATCATTTGGAATTTAAATCAAAATAAAAATCAAGAAAAATTAAAAGTGGATCAAGATTACTTTCATCGATCAAGAAAAATAGTCAAATTAGCACAGAAAATTGCATTATCAGAAAAGCAAAAATCTGCACAAAAAGCGAAAAAAGAATGGTTTTTAAAATCTGCAAAAGAACTTGATATGAAATTAGATGATGATATTGTTGAGTCAATTAAATTTGAAGATGAACAAACAAATATCCAAAATAATCCAAAGAGAATTGTGGAAATGAAAGAAAAATTAGAAAATTTATTAAGAAAAATTGAGTACAAAAAATATCGAGATCAAGAATTAAATGTTTTTTTTGGAATCCAAAAAAAATAATTCAAATTTTCAAAATTAAATCAAAATAGATCAAAATTAAATCAAAATTATTTTTTTTTTTTAAATTCTAATCCATATTTTCATCAGAAATTTCATCATTTTCATTCATTTGATAATAATCTTCTGCGTTTTCTGAGAAATTTGAGAAATCATTTGCAAAATCAACAGGAAAAATAAAATCGGAATTTTGAGCATCAGTTTCTTTAATAATTTTTGCAAGTGATTTTTCAATTTGACGACGTCTTTTTGCTTTTTCTCGACGTAATTTATTTTTGTCAGTTTCCAATTTTTCAAATAAAGGGAGTTTTGAGTATGTATAAATTGGAGGAAATTTTGGTAGTGTTGAAGGTATTTTTGGTTTCTTTTTTTGTTGAAAATTTTCAATTTGATTTTCATTTTCATTTTCATTTTCATTTTCATTTTCATTTTCGTTTTCATTTTCATTTTCAATTTCAATTTGATTTTGATTTTCTTCATTTTCATTTTTTTGATTTTCATTTTCTTCATTTTGATTATTTTGATTATTTTGAATATTTTCATCTGATTCTTTAAAGAATTCTTGTTTAATTTGAATTTTTCTTGGAAAATCAAGTATTTTTCTTTCAATATTTTTTTTTGGATTATTTTGTGTAAATTCAAATAATTTTGGTAAAGTTATATTTGATTGTAATAAAGAATATTGAGCATCTATAAAATTTGGAGATGTTCTATTTCCCATTTCAGCAATTTTTTGAGTTTGAATTGCAATTTTTTCAAAAACTTTTTTAATTTTTAATTTTTAATTTTTAATTTTTAATTTTTTATTTAATTTTTTAAATACATTTTTCAAATAATTGAATTAATAATTCAAGAGGAATTTCTTCAGTTTGTTCAAAACCAATTTCAGATAAAATATGAGCAATAATTATTCTAGATTGATTTTTTGCAAAATTTTCTAAAGAAGTCATTAAAGAAAAAAAATGAAAAAAATGAAAAAAAATGAAAAAATTTAAATTAATTTTTTTTTTATAACGTTTTTTTTATTTTTTTTTAAATTAAAAAATTAATAAAAAATAACCGTTAATTTTAATTTAAATTTTAATTTAAATTTTAAATCATTTTTTCTCTTTTAATTTTCAAAAAATAAAAAAAAAAAAGGAAAATGTTTATTGAAAAAGTTATTATTGAAGGTTTTAAATCTTATGCAACAAGAACTGAATTTTCAGGATTTGATAGATATTTCAATGCTATAACTGGACTTAATGGTTCAGGAAAAAGTAATAGTCTTGATGCTATTTGTTTTTGTTTAGGAATTTCAAATTTAAGTCAAGTTCGTGTTGCAAAATTGGATGAACTTGTCTATAAACATGGTCAAGCTGGAATTACTAAAGCTAGTGTTAGTATTGTTTTCAATAATGAAGACCGTAAAAATTCTCCTGTTGGTTATGAACAATATGATAAAATTACTGTTACTAGACAAGTAAAATCTAATATCAATATAAATATCAATATCAAAATCAAAATCAATATCAATATCAAAATCAAAATCAAAATCAAAATCAAAATCAATATCAAAATCAATATCAATATCAATATAAATACCAATATCAATATCAATATCAATATCAATATCAATATCAATATAAATATCAAAATCAAAATCAAAATCAAAATCAAAATTAAAATTAAAATCAAAATCAAAATCAAAATCAAAATCAAAATCAATATAAATATAAATATAAATATAAATATAAATATAAATATAAATATAAATATAAATATAAATATAAATATAAATATAAATATAAATATAAATATAAATATAAATATCAATATAAATATCAATATAAATATAAATATAAATATCAATATCAATATCAATATAAATATAAATATAAATATAAATATAAATATAAATATAAATATAAATATAAATATAAATATAAATATAAATATAAATATAAATATAAATATAAATATAAATATAAATATAAATATCAATATCAATATAAATATAAATATAAATATAAATATAAATATAAATATAAATATAAAATATAAATATAAAATATAAATATAAAATATAAATATAAATATAAATATAAATATTAAATTTGTGTTATTTTTTTTGTTGTAGATTGTTATTGGAGGAAGAAATAAATATTTTATTAATGGAAAAAATGCTCAATTAATAAGAGTTCAAAATCTTTTCCATTCAGTTAGACTTAATGTAAATAATCCACATTTTTTAATTATGCAAGGAAGAATTTCAAAAGTATTAAATATGAAACCACCTGAAATTCTTGGAATGATTGAAGAAGCAGCAGGTATTTATATCAAATAATTTCAATATTAATTAAAAATTTAAAATTTAAATTCATTTATAAAAATTAATAAAAAAAAAAGGAACAAGAATGTTCGAAGTTAAAAAAAAATCAGCTCTAAGAACTATCGAACTCAAAGATAAAAAAATGCAAGAATATTCAGATATTCTTGATAAAGAAATTACACCAACTCTTGAAAGATTAAGAAAAGAAAAAGACCAATATATGAAATGGACTTCAAACAAAAGCGAATACGATCGACTCAAAAAAATATCAATCGCATTTGAATTTACATCTTCATTGAAAAAAGTAACAGAATCAGAAAATATAGTCAAACAAATGGAAACAGAAAAAAAACAACTAAATGATAAAATCAAAGAAAATGAAGATCAAATTTCACTCAAAAAAACAGAAATCCAAAAACTAAACACAACAAAAGACAAGAAACTCGGCGGCAAATATAAACAGCTCGAAGAATCAGTGACTACTCTTTCAAACGAACTTGTTAGAATAAGTACAATGATTCAACATTCAAAAGATTCACAAAAATCAGAAACAAAAACACTTGATTCATTGAGACAATCCAAAAAGGAAACCCAGAAAATGATCGAAAAAATGAAGAACGAGATTGAAAAGGCGAGAGAAGATCTTGCCAAAGCAACAGAAAACTACGACAAATTGCAGCAACAACTTGAGGAGCTTCAACTCAAAATCAGTATCAATGTTAAAGTAAGCGATCCAAAAAAGGATTCCAAATCTAGAAAGACAGCAAAAACACTTGATGAGAAATTGGACTATTGCAAACAAGAAATCTCGCGGATAGAAACACAGATCCAGGAGATCCAACTGCAATCTGAGCACTTAAAAAACGAGCATTCAAAATTGAAACCGAAAATGAAGGAATCCGAAAGAGAATTTAATAAGCTCCAAGAATTGCACAAACACAAACAAGAAGATCTCCAAAAGCTCGAGAAACAAGCATCACAATTAGGATTCGATGCAGATTCTCTTCAGCGTTTGCGCAACGAGCTTGTGGAAAAACAAGAGATGATGCGCAAGTTAAACCAAGAAAAATATCAATTATCAAGACAATTATCAACAATAGAATTTATATATCAAGATCCAACTCCAAATTTTGACCGTTCCAAAGTGAAGGGAATTTTCGCATCTTTGGTAGAAATTCACGATCCCGAAAAATACACAACGGCTCTTGAAGTTTATGCTGGCGGAAAGCTCTATAATGTTGTTGTAGATAGTGCAGATACAGGACAATTGCTGATCGATAACGGAAAACTTAAACAGCGTGTCACTATCATTCCCCTCGACAAGATTTACAACCAAACGCTACCCAAAACTACAGTCAAGAACGCAGAGAAAAAAGTTGGTCGCAGTAGCGTCTCAACTGCCTTGTCCTTAATCGGGTTTCCTGAGGAAATTCGAGCCGCAGTCAACTATGTTTTTGGTAACGTTCTTGTCTGTACCAATATCGAAACCGCAAGATCCATTACGTTTGATCCACAGATACACGTTAAAACTGTCACTCTTGATGGGGATGTTTTGGATCCAGTAGGCACAATGACTGGCGGTTCGCAAATCAAAAAAACAAGTATTTTGAAATCTTTGCAAGTGTTGAACAAAATTAATAACTCTCTTGAAACTCTGGCTAATGAGATCCAGAAAATTTCTGCTGATCTCGGCTCCCTTGAAGACAAACACCACGAATATCAGCAAATCATGCGTGAAATGGAGCTCCAAAAACATGAAATTACTCTTCTTGAAAATCAAGACAAACAATCAAGACATTATCAAATTTTCACTTCTGCTAAGAATATTGAGAAGGAAATTGAGGATCTCAAACATAAACTCCAAACCTTGAATTCCGACAAGAAAAACGCTGTGCAAGAAGCTGAGCGTTTGGCCTCGGAAATCAAAGAATTTGCTAATGCGGATGAGGAACAGATCAAAAAGACTGAGAAAGAGATTGCTAAACAAAAAAAACTTGTTTCTTCAGCAGAACACACAGTTCAGAAACGCCAGCAAGTTGTGGAACAGCTTCTATTGGAGCAACAGGAATATCAAAACGAACTGGCGAAAACAGAGCAACAAATTTCTTCAAGCAATTCAAAATTATCCAAAATTTCGGAAGAAATTGTCAAGCAAAATCAAGAAGCAACAGAAAAAGAAAAGGAACTCGAGACCCAACGCTCTCATCTAGAGGAGTATCGACAAAAACAAAGCGAAGCAAATCGCACGCTCAAACTTCTTATGCAAGAACGGGATGCTTTTGCAAAATCAATTAGTGATTGTGAAGTTGAAATGAAAAGAATTGAGCACAAATTCACACGTTTCCAAAAAGACCGCACAAATGCACAGAAATTTGTTGAAGAAATGGAAAGAACTCACTCATGGATCAAGAAGGAAAAGAAATACTTTGGAAAAGTTCATACAGATTATGATTTTGCAAATATGGATTTTGGAAACATCACCACACGACTTGAAGAGATCTCAAAAGAGCAAGAAACACTTGAGAGATCATTGAACAAAAAGGTCATGAGCATGTATGAAAAGGCTGAAGCCGATTATCAAGGTCTTATTGAAAAACGAGAAATTGTTCAACGTGACAGATCAAATATTGAGCGAGTGATCCAAAAATTGAATGAAGAAAAAGATAAAGCAATCAAAGAGACATGGCAGCAAGTGAACAAGAACTTTGGATCCATTTTCGCCACACTTCTTCCAGGAACATCTGCCAAACTTGTTCCGATCGACCCTGAATCATTGCAATCTGGTTTGGAAATCACTGTTGCTTTTGGAGATGTTTGGAAGGAATCACTTACTGAATTAAGTGGTGGTCAAAGATCTTTACTTGCTTTATCCTTGATTCTTTCTCTTCTTCTTTTCAAACCTGCTCCTGTTTATATTCTTGATGAGATTGATGCTGCCCTTGATCCTTCTCATACTCAAAATATCGGCAAAATGCTCAAAACTCATTTTGCTCATTCTCAATTTATCGTTGTTTCTTTAAAAGAAGGAATGTTTAATAATGCAAATGTTGTTTTTAGAACTAAATTTGTTGATGGGAAATCTGTTGTTACTCGTACAATTCCTCAAAAAAAGAATATTTCTCATAAGAAAGAAATTGATTATTTAAATGAAAATCAAAATCAAAATCAAAATGAAAATATTGATAATTCAAATGAAAATGAAAATGAAAATGAAAATATTGATAATGAAATTGAAAAAGAAAAAGAAAAGAATAATAAGAATAAGAAAAAGAAAATTACTAAAAAAACTACTAAAAGAAGACATAACAAGAAAAAAGGAAAAGATTTATGAAAAATTTTTTTTTTCTTTCTTAAATAATTAATTAAAAAAAAAGTGGAACAAAAAAAAATTTTTTTTTTTTGCTTTTTTGCTTTTTTTTTTGTAAAACAAAAACAACAAAATTGAAAAAAAAAAGAAAAAGAAAAAGAAAAAGAAAAAGAATTTAAATTTGAATTTGATTTTAAATTTGATTTCTCAAAATTTTTACCAAAGATCTTTTTTCCTTTTCATATCAGCTTTTCTCCATTCTTTGAAAGTTTGAAATTTCTCTCTTGTAACACCAAAAACTGTTTGAAAATCACTATCACTCAAATAATCCTCTAACCTTGTAATATCAACACCATTAGGAAGAGGGACGAGTTCTTAAGACTTGAATTGAATAATATTTTTGGGATTGATCATTAGATTCTTGATTAGTTGTATTTTCTTGTTGATTTTGTTGTTCTTGATTAGTTGTATTTTCCTTGTTGATTTTGTTGTTCTTGATTAGTTGTATTTTCTTGTGGTTTTTGAATTGGTGTTGTTCTTTTTCTTTGAGTTCTAGTTGGTTTTTTTTGTTCATTTGCTTTTTCAAATGCTTTCCATCGATTGACAAAACTCGATTTTTTTTCTTCTTCTTTTGGGGTTTTTGGAGGACTTTCTAATGGTGGATGTGGACCTGATAAAGCAATAGGTTTTTTTGGAGCAACTTGATTTTTTGGAGCAACTGGATTTTTTGGAACATCTGTATTTTGTGGAGGAGTTGGTGTTTTTTTAGGTTCCCAATAAGAGTGAGTTGTTGTTTTTTTAATTTCTTGAGTAGTTTTTTTCTGCAAACTTGCCCAAACAGTTTTTACAACTGGTGCTTCTTGTTCTTGTTCTTGTTCTTTTTCTTTTGTTCTTGATTTGGGGTTTCTTTTGTTTCTTCATTTTGAGGTGATTTTGTTTCTTCTTCAATTGGTGGAGGTTTTGGTTGAATGAATTTAGGGTTTTTTCCCAAATTAACTTGTGTTTGTTTTGAGGAATCTTTTTGAGTTGAAGTAGTTTTTTGTGTAGATTTTGAATCTTTATTCCAAGTATAAATTTCTTTTTGTTTTGTTGGTGATGTTGATTTTGGTTTTGTTGGTGATTTTGATTTTGTTGTTGATGTTGTTGTTGGTGATTTTGATTTTGATTTTGATGTTGTTGTTGTTGTTGTTGTTGTTGGTGATCTTCTTTTTCCTTTTGTTCCTTCTCTTATATTTAATAACTTGAGATCTGGTTCAAATCCAAGTGATCCAAAAAATCGTTGTTGTTCAAAAAGAAAATCTTGTTTTTCTTTCAGGAAATCTTGTGTTTCTTTTTCCAATTTTTCGTATTTTGCTTTGATTTCTTGTTCTTTATCATAAATTCCTTGTTCTTTCATTGACATTTCATATTTCTGTTTCATTTCCTTGCGACATTCATTTAGAATTCTTGATTGTTTGACTTGTATATCACCTGAACTTTGAATTCGAGTTAATTTATCTGTTAAAGTTTTGATTTCTCCTTTGAGTCTCTTTTGAATTTTTTGCAATTCCTTAAGTTGACTTTCAAGTTTTTGATTCTCTTCATTTTTGATTTGGATCATTTTCAATTTATCATCACTTTGTTTATCTAACTCTTCCATTCTTGTTTCGAAATCTGGGCCTTGGTCTTCTTCAATAACAGGTTCTTCTTGAACATCTTGAGTTTTTTGATCTTCTTCGAATTGGGTTTGCAAATTTGTGTCTTGATTTTGAATATTATCATTTTGTATTGTTTGATTTTGAATAATATCTTTTTGTTTTGTTTGATTTTGAATAATATCATTTTGTTTTGTTTGATTTTGAATAATATTATCTTGTTTTGTTTGATTTTGAATAATATCATTTTGTTTTATAGTTTGATTTTGAATAATATTATCTTGCTTTGTTTGATTTTGAATATTATCATTTTGCTTTATTGTTTGTTGTTGATCTTGTTGCTTTATAGTTTGTTGTTGATCTTGTTGCTTTATAGTTTGTTGTTGATCTTGTTGCTTTATTGTTTGTTGTTGATCTTGCTCATAATATTGATCTTGCTGTTGTTCATAATATTGATCTTGTTGTTGTTGTTGTTCGTAATATTGATCTTGCTCATAATATTGATCTTGCTCATAATTTTGATTTTGATCATAATATCCTTGTTGCTGTTGTTGATAATACTCGTCATAATAATATTCCTCTTGAGGTTCTTCATAATATGCTTGTTGAGGCTCTTCATAAGATTCTTTCACAGTTGAATCCTTTTTCAATTCAGTTCCAAAATAGAAAAAATCACATTTCCTTAAAACAATCCTTGAACCTTCCTCTTGATATTCTCTGGGAGAAATAAACATCTCACCAAAACCAGGTGTAGATGCAAGAATTGAGCCTCCTCTCCAAACAAGATTACTTCTATCAGGATCAGCAATGATTTTGACAGATTTTTCAGGTTTTGATTCGAAAATATCCTTTTGGATTCTTTCAGAAAAATTCTTAAAAAGAGTTGAACCACCAACTAAAATAAGGTTCTCACACAGATCCTTGGCATTCTGAGGATTAGTAATAGTTTCAATGGATTTCTCGATAGATTGAACAAGACCAGGATGATTAATCCCGAGTAACTTTGGTTGAAATAACGGTTCGGGACATAAAAAACGTTCAGCCTGTAAATAAATAACGTTATCATCATTCAGTTCATATTCCTTTTGATTTGAAGAATAATAGAAGGAAGAAGTGATTTCCTGTCTGTAATCCAAAGAAATATAAGAAAGTTTCTTTTTGATATCCTCAGCAATATTAAAGCGATTCAAAGTGGGGAATTTTGTGCCTTTTTCCTCAATTGATTTGATAAGATAGTAAGTAAGTTGTTCGCCCGAAACTGGAATTAATTGCAACGCTGATTCGAAAACATACCCTTCAATAACAGGGACAGTGTAAGACAAGTTCTCACCAATATCAACAACAAGACCAGTGATTTTTTCAAGTGGAAAAAGTGATAAAACAGGTTGGGGGGCAAGATAAACACCTGATAAACCTAACGTTTCAATAGCAATTTGAGTTGTTTTTTCTCGGTTTGCATTTGGATTATTTGGAGGTTCTGAAAAAAATCCAAAAACGTCTTTTGGATTGTAATTGAGTTTTGACACTATCATATATTCTACTAAATCTTGAAAACTTTCCCAATTGTTTATTACTCCTTTATTCAGTGGAGTTGCTATATTCAATTGATTAGTTTGATTTCTTGCATTTTCACCAATTATTCGTGTTTTTGAATTGGCAAAATTTGTTTGTGTTGTTTTTTTCTCTAAAAATGGTGGAATTTGTATTAACGGTTTTTTTTCTCCTGCTATTCCTGCTCGAAAATTAGATGTCCCAAAATCAAATACTATCATTTAAAAAATTTGAGAAAATTTGAAAAGAAAGAAAAAAAGAAAAAAAGAAAAAAATGAAAAATAAAATTTTAATTGAAAAAAAAAAAAGCAAAAAAAAAAATTTTATATTTTGAATAACGAAATTTAATTTTTTAATTAATTTTTTTATTTTAATTAATTTTTTTCTTTTAAAAAATTAAGCATTTTTTTTTCTTTTCTTTTTCTTCTTTTTCTTCTGTTTTTTCTTCTTTTTTTTCTTCTTTTTTTTCTTCATCAATTTGATCAATAAGATTTATAATTTGATCGAATAATCTTTTAATATTCTTTCCAGTTTTTGCAGAACTATTTAATTTAAAAATTATAATTTAAAATTCAATCCAAAAAAAAAAAATATTTTTAAGTAAAAAAAAAACCTTTCAATAACTGGAACACCAAATTCTTCATTTAATTGTTTTTCATCTTCTTCTGTTACTGCTCTTAATTCCTCAAGATCTATTAAAAATCAATATAAATCAAAATCAAAATCAAAATATAAATCAAAATCAAAAAATCAAAATCAAAATCAATATTAAAATCAAAATATAAATCAAAATATAAATCAAAATTCAAAATCAAAATCAATCAAAAAATCAAAAAAAATATAAATCAAAATTAAATTTAAATCAAAATATAAATCAAAATATAAATCAAAAATATAAATCAAAATATAAATCAAAAATATAAATCAAAAAATCAAAATATAAATCAAAATCAATATATAAATCAAAATCAATATTAAAATAAAAATCAAAATCAAAATATAAATCAAAATCAAAATATAAATCAAAATATAAATTAAAATATAAATCAAAATCAAAATCAAAATATAAATCAACATATAAATCAAAATCAATATTAAAATCAAAATCAATATATAAATCAAAATATAAATCAAAATATAAATCAAAATATAAATCAATATATAAATCAAAATATAAATCAAAATATAAATCAAAATATAAATCAAAATCAAAATTAAAATATAAATCAAAATATAAATCAAAATCAATATATAAATCAATATTTAAATCAATATATAAATCAATATATAAATCAATATATAAATCAAAATATAAATCAATATATAAATCAATATATAAATTTACCTGATTTATTTCCAACAAATATTACAGGAAATTTTTTTGTTTCTTTTGTTTCAGATGATAAATTCCATAATTTTTTAGCTCTTTGTAAACTTTTTTTTGAATCAATTGAAAAAACAATAATTATTCCTTTTGTTTCTCTTAAATGCTTTAAATCGAAAAATATTTAAAATAAAAACATAAATAAATTTAAAATTTAATTCAACAAACTCTATCAAGAGTATTTCTAAATTCTTCTTGACCAGCTGTATCTCTAATTTCCAAAAGAGCCTGTTGTTCACCTTTCATAATTTGTTTTCTATGTAAATCATCTAAATAAATATTAATATTTAAATCAAAATTAATATTAATATTTAAATCAAAATTAAAATTAAAATTAAAATCAAAATCAATTTAAAATTAATATTAAAATCAAAATCAAAATCAAAATCAAAATCAATTTACCAATTGTTGGATTATAATTTTCATCAAAGACATTTTGCATAAATCTTTTTGCAATACAACTTTTACCAACTAAAAAATAAAATAAAACAAAATAAAACAAAATTGATTTAATTTGTAATTTGATTTATTTTGGTTTTTGTTTATTTATTGTTTATTTTATGTTTTGCTTTGCCGAAATTTACTATTAATATTCTCAAAATTAAAATCAACAAGAATATAAAGGAATCGATTCCATAATAATAATAATAATAAGAAAAAAAAAAAGAAAAAGAAAAAAATGAATTTAAAAATGAGAAAAATTTATTTTTTGTGGATTTAATATTTTTATTTAATTAATAATAATCAATAATATCTTCTAATTCTTGAAAAATATTATTTGAAATTTATTTTTTGTGGATTAAATATTATTTGAAATATTGAATTTTCATTTAATTAATAATAATCAATAAAATCTTCTAATTCTTGAAAAATATCATTTGAAATATTGAATTTTTATTTAATTAATAATAATCAATAAAATCTTCTAATTCTTGAAAAATATTATTTTAAATTTATTTTTTGTGAATCTAATATCATTTTAAATATTGGATTTTCATTTAATTGATAATAATCAATAATATCTTCTAATTCTTGAAAAATATCATTTGAAATATTGAATTTTTATTTAATTAATAATAATCAATAATATCTTCTAATTCTTGAAAAATATTATTTTAAATTTATTTTTTGTGAATCTAATATCATTTTAAATATCGAATTTTTATTTAATTGATAATAATCAATAATATCTTCTAATTCTTGAAAAATATCATTTGAAATATTGAATTTTCATTTAATTGATAATAATCAATAAAATCTTCTAATTCTTGAAAAATATTATTTTAAATTTATTTTTTGTGAATCTAATATCATTCTTAATATTGAATTTTTATTTAATTGATAATAATCAATAATATCTTCTAATTCTTGAAAAATATCATTTGAAATTTATTTTTTGTGAATCTAATATCATTTTTAATCTCGAATTTTCATTTAATTGATAATAATCAATAACATCTTCTAATTCTTGAAAAACATCATTTGAAATTTCTTTTTCATCCAAATCATCTAAATATAAAAACTTAATCACTAATGAAATTGTTTGAATTGATTTCTCACTATAATCATTCACAAAATCAGAATCATCTTTCACATTCAAAAACATCCCTCTAAACAATTCACTTCGAGCAATAAGAATCACTTTGTGAATTGAGAAAACCTTCTTTTGATCCTTTTCAGTAACTTGAATCTTAAAATCTTTACTTGATTCATCCTGATAAAGCTTATTCAAATCTCGAACTAAATTTTTTCTTCCTTTTTTCTTATCAATCCACTTTTTTGGATCTTCTGTGAATTTCTCACAAATTTCATGTATAATTTTAGTGTTTTTTTCAAGCTCTTCTTGCGATGAATATTTAATGATTCCTGAATAAACAAAATGGAAAAAAATCTCAACTTGATGTGATTCCATACGCTGGAAAATTTTCATCATATCAAAAAACTTTTGATATGGTATTTGACTTGGAATATCAAATTCATCAAACAATCTGCATCTTAAAACCAACGAATGAACTTCAACAGTCTTATCGATTGTGGCTATTTTTATATCACAAAACTCTTTCCTTTCAAATAAATTCATCATATCATAACAAATAGAGTAATACAACTGAATCACTTCTTGTGCTTGTGATTTGTTTGAAATTTTCTCGAAATTTAAATTTTGCACATCTGCATCATAAGACAAGAAAATTTTTGCCAATTCCCAATTTTCATTAGAAAAAACAAATTGAATTAATGAACCAATACTAGGAATTACTAGGTCCATATTTGCTCCATTTCGAATCAACATCTCTGTATTTTCTGGATTCTTTTTGGAAACTGAAAAGAAAAGTGGTTTTTGTTTGGCTTTGTTTTGGGAATTCACATCTGCTCCTTTTGAAATAAGATGCTCAATTACTTCAACTGGCAGATTTTTTTCACAAGCTCTAATCAAACAATTACTATCTTCTTGTAGTTTTGAATTGATATCTACTCCAAGTGAAATGATATGGTCTATAATCTCTGTTTTGTGTGATTTGGAGCAAATATACATCAATATTTCCAATAAATGATTGTCTCTTTCTTTAACATTACAATTATCTTCATTTGTGATTAATTTGATCAACTCAATACTTGGATCTCTTTCGCAAATCTTAAAAAAGGGGAAAGGGTGATATATGTCTTTCTTAAAGAGATTAAATTTTTTTTTCACAAAAAATTCTAATTGTTCTTTTGTATTAATATTCCTGTACATTTCCGATCTGATAAAAAACATTTGATATGGTTCTGTATTTTTAATTGGTCCAAATAGTTGATTATCCCATATATACTTGAAATATTCAAAATCATAAATAGATTTGGCTGAGTAAGAGACATACATATACTCTACTTTAATTGGTGAATTTGGTAACTTGTCTTTGCTCATTTTGGAAAGCATTAATTCAAGAGTATTCAAGTTTACTCCTTTTAAAATAGCATTTTGAATATAATTGCAATTGTTCCAATCTTCAAAATTTAGATTCAAATCAGAATCAAGAAAAAATCTCACAACATCCTCTTTTGGATTTTGTCTTTGCAGATAATAAAATGGTGTTAAAGATCGTGTATTTTTTAGATTAACCAAAGCTCCATTTTTAACCAAATACTCGATAATATTCAAGTTTAAATTTTTTTCACAAGCAATATGTAATGGACTTTTTGAACTGAAATTGAAAACATTAATGAGTGAATTTTTTTGATTTGTGTTAACTAAAAGCTTGACAATTTCGATTTTGTTATTTGAAGAGAGATAGTAATGTAAAGGCAAATTTGATGTTCTATCAAGCTCATCAATATCTGCTCCACATTTGATTAAGTATTTCATCACTTTTTGATTTGCTTGTGCTACTTGGCAATATAAATGAAGCGGGTTTTGTTTGGCTGCGTTTTGTGTCACTTTTAAACCCAAATTCACAAAATATTTGAAAATTTTGATATGCGTATTTTTCTTAGCCAAAAAATGCAAAATTGTATTAGAATGAATATCTTTTTCATGGATATCACATCCAGCTGAAATGAGAAGATTGAAAATTTCAATTACTTTCTTTGGTTTCAAGTGGGAAATTAAATGTGAATTTGAACATGCTGAATGAAGTACGGTTTCATTGGAAGTTGTTTTGATATTAACATCAGCACCTGAATTGATAAGAAGTTGAATAATTTCAATGTCTGGATGATGATTCAATTCAAGATATTTATACAAAGCAGTTTTTCTGGTTGAATCACTTTCATTAACATTTGCTCCTTTATCAATAAACAACTGAAAAATATCCTTTTCAAATCGATAAATACAAAGTGTTTGAAACAAATTCGAATTTGGCGAATTCCAATCAAATTTATTCTCAGAAAAGATAAAATGGATAATATCATATTGAGCTTTTTTTTTCAAAATGTTGATGAGTATTTGATTCATAGGCAGTAAACCGATATCACCATTTGATTCTTTACTTTTTTCGAAAATAAACTTAAAAGTTTCAAGATCTATTTTTGTATTACAAGCTGCCTGAACTGTGAATTTCCCATAACAAACTTTATTAATATCTAAATTTATATTGATTGATAACAAAATCAACAACTTTTTTATCATAATTTTGGGTTGATAAGGTTGCGCGGAACAATTCACTTTTCCGATCATCTGTTAAAGATTCAATAAATTGATTTGAATTAGCAAGTAATTTCACAACCTCAAATCTATTTAAATGAATTATTTCAAAATAAATAGGTAATCTTTTGTAATTATCTTTCACATCAGCACAAGCTCCATAATCAAGAAGTAATTTAATAACTTCACTTTCAGCTCCAAAAATACAAGCCAAAGACAATGGAGTTTCGTTGTTATAATTTAATGAGTTTGGATTTAGTTTTTGAACAGACAAAAGATATTTAATTGTTTCAATGTTTTTTTTGATTCTACAAGCAAGATGAAGAAGTGTGTCTGAACTTTCAGTTCTGTATTTTGGATTCATTTTGAGATCCTCGATAAAATACTTAACAATTTTTGTTCCTTTTGGATTTTTTACTGCCAAACACAAAGCATCAAACCCTTGATAAAAAGAAACTGAACGAACATCGGCTCCATATTTAATCAAAGTTTTAATTGGAGCCAAAGATGAACTATATGAACATGCCGAGAATAAAGGTGTATATCCATTTGATTGTCGTGATTCTGGATTAGCACCATTTAAAAGAAGAGTCTCAATTACTTTATTATTAAGAGAATAACTGCAAACATATTCAAGTGGAGATCTGAAATAAATATTGGTAAAACTTTCTGCTTTGGCTGATTTGGATAATAGATACTGAATGAGTTTGTGATTTACTCCCGATTTACATGCAATATGCAGAATAGATTCGCCTTCGTTATTGCATGCATTTATATTAGCTCCCTTTGATAAAAATAAATCAATTAAATCAAATGATATTCTGTTTTTCACTAAATAATGCAATGGAGTATTCATCTGTATATCTTGTGCAATAACAGATGCTCCTTTCTCCACAAGAACCTCAATTATATCCTTTTGGTAATTTGAATTACATGCGAAATGAAGAGCAGTTCGTTCTTCATCATTTATCAAATTTGGATTTGCTCCTTTGGAAAGTAAATATTTAACAAAAGAAATGTTTGATTTCTCGCATGCATACATAAGAGCTGTTTTCGAGTAAATATCCTTGCTATCAATATTGGCAATTTCATCTGGAAATGATTCCAAAAAGGATACATCTCTTTTGTATTTTGAGCAAATGTGCAAAATTGTTTGTTTTGATTTTGTTTTGAATGATTTCGCTCCATTTTCAATTAAAAGATTCAAAACCTCTCTTGAACAATTTTTTGTTAATGCATCTGAAAAAGGTGTTGATTTGGAACTACTTTCCAAATTGATATTTGCTCCATTCTCAATAAGTGTTTTGATTGTATCAAATTCTATTTTCTTGGAAAAAGCATCATAAATTGGGGATCTTTTCTTATTATCTTTTGAATTCACATCAATTCCTTTTGATATCAAAAATGGGATTGCTTGTTTGAAGTTTTGCAAAGCCGCAAAATGCAAAGCTGTTTTCCCAGAATTTGTTACATTTTTTGGTTCAGCTCCTTTTTCAATTAGCAATTTAATCAAATCAAAATTTTTTGAAATTAAACAAGCATAATGTAAAGGTGAAATTTCTTTTGAATTTTTTTGATTAAAATTTCCTTCAAAAGAAGAAATTTCCTCAATTTTGTTTTGTTTAATTAAATCAAATAAATCCATTTAAAATGAAAGAAAAAATGAAAAAAAAAATTTTTCGATTTTTATTGTAAAAAAAAAAAAAAAACAGAAAAATCAAATATTTGGATTGATTTTGATAAATTCAAGAGCAGAACAAAAAGTAGTTAAATAATAACCAGATTCTGTTGAAAGTTCAAGTGGATCACCGTAATTGATTAAATAATCCTCAAATGTTTTTAAAGAATCTGAATGAGTTTTTGTTAAAATGAATACAAATATAGAAAGAAAATCATCTCCAGCAATTAATTGTTGATTCAAAATTTTGGGTCGATTTCTAATTTGTCTTTCTATTGTTTCATAAATGCTGAATGAAGTATTGATTATAATGTTCAGTAATTCAAAGGGATATTTACAAATAGATATTCCATTTATGATTTTAATAGGAATTGTCCAATCAATGTTATTAAGATGCTTAGAAATTCCAAAATGCTCAATTTTTTGTTTACTAAGATTTTTCAAATTTTTTTGAATTTCTTCTTCTTCTTTTTTTACTCTTGAAGTTATTGATGAAATGATTGTTTTATAAAATGGTGTGATGATTATTTTTTCTAATTGTTCTTCAATACAATAATTTATTCTTTGTCTTTCTTCGTCTGTTTGCAAATTAAGTCTTTCTCTGTTGACATTTTGTTGTATTTTTAGATAAATATCTTCTTTTAATTTGTCTATTTTTGTTCTTATTAGATTTGTTTGTAAATTATCTATTTGAATTCCCTTTTTTTTTAAATTTCGAATGAATTCTTGAATTTCTTCTTTTTTTGTAGAATATATAAATTGGATAATTTTATTTTCATTGTGGATATCTGAAAATGTTAATCCTCTGAATTTACTAAGTTTCATTGTGCATGGTAATAAAAATTCAGCTTCGGATATTTTCCCATAATTTTGTGTTAATGTCTTTTTGTCATAGGATTGATTTGAAAGAAAAGAGAATAGAATCGGTGGTGAATTATTTGTTATATTATTTAAATTATTTTCATTTTTTACATTTTCGTTTTGAAACTGATTTCGATTTCGATTATTTTGATTTTGATTTTTATTTTGATTTATATTTTGATTTTGATTTTGATTTTGATTTTGATTTTGATTTTGATTTTGATTTTGATTTTGATTTTGATTTTGATTTTGATTTTGATTTTGATTTTGATTTTGATTTTGATTTTGATTTTGATTTTTGATTTTGATTTTCATTTTGATTTTTATTTTGATTTTCATTTTTTTGATTTTTTTGATTTATATTTTGATTTTGATTTATATTTCATTTTTATTTTCATTTTGATTTTGATTTATTTTCATTTTCATTTTTCATTTTGATTTTTCATTTTCATTTTGATTTTGATTTTTATTTTGATTTTTGATTTTGATTTTGATTTTGATTTTGATTTTGATTTTGATTTTGATTTTGATTTGTATTTTGATTTTTATTTTGATTTTTATTTTGATTTTGATTTTGATTTTGATTTGTATTTTCATTTGATATTTTCATTTTCATTTTCATTTTGATTTTTTGATTTCATTTTGATTTTGATTTTGATTTTCATTTTGATTTTTATTTTCATTTTGATTTTGATTTTGATTTTGATTTTGATTTTGATTTTGATTTTGATTTTGATTTTGATTTTCATTTTCATTTTGATTTTGATTTTGATTTTGATTTTGATTTTGATTTTGATTTTGATTTTGATTTTGATTTTGATTTTGATTTTGATTTTCATTTTGATTTATATTTTGATTTTGATTTTCATTTTGATTTTGATTTTGATTTTGATTTTCATTTTGATTTGATTTTGATTTTGATTTTTGATTTATATTTTGATTTATATTTTGATTTTTCATTTTGATTTATATTTTGATTTTTGATTTTGATTTTGATTTTGATTTTGATTTTGATTTTGATTTTTGATTTTTGATTTTCATTTTTTTATTTTTGATTTTTGGTTTTGATTTATATTTTGATTTATATTTTCATTTTGATTTTGATTTTGATTTTGATTTATATTTTCATTTTGATTTTGATTTTGATTTTCATTTTGATTTTCATTTTGATTTTCATTTTGATTTTGATTTTGATTTTGATTTTCATTTTCATTTTCATTTTGATTTTGATTTTGATTTTCATTTTGATTTTGATTTTGATTTTGATTTTGATTTTCATTTTCATTTTGATTTTCATTTTGATTTTGATTTTGATTTTGATTTTGATTTTGATTTTCATTTTCATTTTGATTTTCATTTTGATTTTGATTTTGATTTTGATTTTTATATTTTGATTTTTGATTTTGATTTTGATTTTGATTTTGATTTTGATTTTGATTTCGATTTTGATTTTTTATTTTGATTTTGATTTTGATTTTGATTTCGATTTTGATTTTGATTTTGATTTATATTTTCATTTTCATTTTGATTTATATTTTCATTTTCATTTTGATTTTGATTTTGATTTTGATTTTGATTTTGATTTATATTTTGATTTTGATTTTCATTTTCATTTTGATTTATATTTTCATTTTGATTTATATTTTCATTTTCATTTTCATTTTGATTTTCATTTTGATTTATTTTGATTTTGATTTTCATTTTCATTTTCATTTTCATTTTGATTTTCATTTTGAGTATTAGAACCAAGATATTGAGTTGTTTCTGGTTCTTTGTCTTGACATTTCTTAAAATAATATTCATTTTTAAAAATTAAATGATTCCACATATTAAAAAGAAAATATTTAGCTTGACATCTACTAGATATTTCTTGAACAATCATAATTGAAATATCTGATGAAAATTTATAGAAATGAGAATTCTTAACAAAAATAATAAAAGTTGTTAAATCAACAATTTTCAGTCTTTGTATTTCTAAATAAAAAAATATATTTTTGATTTTTCCATATTTTAAATCTTCTTCATCACATAAATTAAGAAATTTCTTCGATTGTTTTTGATTTTTTTGTTTTGATTTTTTATTTTTATTTTTATTTTTTATTTTTTTCTTTTTATTTTTATTTTTCTTTTGTTTTCTTGGTTTAATTATTAATATTCCAACAGGATTTAATCTAATAATTCTTTTTTGTTGAGTCCACCTTTTTTTATTTATAAAAAAATCGAAAATTTTTTTATAAATTTTTTTATAAATTTGTTTTTATTATTTTTAAAACCTTTTAATCTTATTAACATCATAAATAACTGAAGGAGTTGAAGATAAAAAAGAAGAAATCATTTCATTAATTCTTTTTGAATCTTTTTCATTTGTTTTTTCAGATTCATTTTCAACCATTTCATAATAAATAAGTTCCATTATTAAAATTAAATTAAAAAAAATGAAAAAAAAAAAAATTTTTATTTTTTAATTTTAATTTTAATTTTTTTAAAAAGAAAAAGAAAAAAAAATAATAAAAAAAAAACATTTTTTATGATCAAATAAAAAAAGTGAAAAGTGAAAAGAAATTCTTTTTTCTTTGATATAATTTTCAATCAATTAATTAATTATAATTAGAATTAGAATTAGAATTAGAATTTAATTTTGATTGATTTGAAAAATTTGTTTTTTGGAAAGGAATTTTTGGTAACGGTTTTTTTGGAGAAACAATTTGATTATTTTGAAAAGTAAAAGAATTATCAGAAGGAAATGGATCTTTCTTGGAATTTTCATGATATTGATTTGAATTTTGTTGAGGTTTTTGAGGTTTTGGGAATTTTGGAATTTGAGATGATTTATTTTGATTAGAAATAAAATCCGATTGAGAATTTTTAGGAAATTGAGGAGAAGTTGAAGATTTTGAATCTTTTGAGAAGGAAGATAATTGATTTGATAGAAAAGAAGGGGTTTTTTTTGGTTCTGGAGTTGGTGCTCTTTTTTTGGAACTTGTTCTTTTTGGAAGAGGAGGTTTTGAGTTTTTTATGTTTGAAGGATGAGAAAGTGAGTTCTTTTTTGGTAAAGGTGGTGGTTGTTGATTATTTTGTTGATAATTCTGATATTCTGAATATTCTTGATGATTTGTTTGTGGAAATACTTCGTTTGTTTGAGAAAAATCACTGCGATTTTTGTTTTGATGAAAATTTTGATTTGGTGATTTTCTTGTTAAAAAATGTGATTTTGATTCTGAATTTTGCGGTTGTTTTTCATTTTGTGATTTTTTAATAGAAAACGGTTTATTTTGAGGATTTGATAATTTTCTTGTTTGTTGATTTGAAGTATTTTCGAAATCCTTAGTAAAACTTCTTTTTCTGTCATTTTCATTTTGAGGGAGATGAGCTGAATTTTTTTGTATTTTGTTTTGAGATTTTGTGTTTTTTTCACGAGGAACATGTGATGTTTCACTTTCCAACTTGGAATTTTGGATCAAAGATTCGAATTTTGAAATTAATTCATTTCTTGCATTTACTCGAAGTGAATCATATTCTTTTTTAGTAAATTGGGATGTAAAACGCGGGCCTTGGTTGCCGATTGCATTTGCATCCTGAATCCCATTTCCATTTCCAACAAAATTAGGGATTTGCAATTTGTTTTGATTTAAATTTGTAGATTTTCTTGTGCTTGTCCATCTTTTGTTTTTTGGATGAATTAAAAAATCTTTCATTTCAAGTAAAAACTCTTTTTCATCCGCTTCTTCCTTTTCTTTTTTATAATTTTGCTTGTTTCTTTCAACCGAAAATCTTTTATTTTGTAAATATTGAGAAAGTGTATTATTTGTTGAAGTTGAATCATTAGTAACGCTATTAAAAATTGCAATTGCTTTATCAACACTAACAGATTTTTGGATGATATTTTTATTTTGGCTTATTGGCTCAGATTCATATAATTGTGAGTTTATATGATAGTTTTGTGGATGGCGCATTTGCTTATTTTCATTACTATCTATTTGTGCATTTTCAATGCTTTTATTTTCTTTTTCTGTTTCTGTTTCTGTTTTCTTTTTGTTTTTCTTTGATGTTATACTTTTGATTTTGTCTTTGATTTTTGTTTTGAAACTTTTTTTGGTTTGTCCATCTTGTTCTATTTGATTTCCGTTTGTTTTTTGTTGATCTTCATTTGGTTTCTTATTTTTCTTTTTGGAAAAAAATCCAAAAGATTTTCCTTGTTGTTTTTCTGTTGATGTTGTTGGTGTTGTTGATGTTGTTGTTGGATCGGATAATCTTGTTTCAAATGTATCATTTTCGGAAAATTCTCCTCCATTAGCCATAATTTCTCGTTCTCTACACCAAACCTCAAACATTTGTGTGTGTTGAAAAGCATCTAAAAACTGTTATTATTTTTATTATTAATTTTTCTTTTTGAAATGAAATTATTCTTCAATTATTTACTTTTTTTGTTGCTTTTTGTTTTGAAGAACTAAATGATTCGAAATCAAATTCAAAAGATTTTGTTTGTTCATTAAATTTCATAAAAAAAGAATAATCTCCAAAAATTTTAATAAAATGATAATTGAATTTTAAATGAATAATTATAATTAAATTTTAAATACGAATTTAATTGAATAATTATAATTAAATTTTAAATGAATTTAATTGAATAATTATAATTAAATTTTAAATGAATAATTATAATTAAATTTTAAATGAATTATAATTTTTTAAATAATTATAATTAAATTTTTAAATGAATAATTATAATTAAATTTTAAATGAATAATTATAATTAAATTTAAATGAATAATTATAATTGGATTTTAAATGAATAATTATAATTAAATTTTAAATGAATAATTATAATTGGATTTTAAATGAATAATTATAATTGAATTTTAAATGAATAATTATAATTAAATTTTAAATGAATAATTATAATTAAATTTAATTGAATAATTATAATTGGATTTTAAATGAATAATTATAATTGAATTTAAAATGAATAATTATAATTAAATTTTAAATGAATAATTATAATTAAATGAATAATTATAATTAAATTTTAAATGAATAATTATAATTAAATTTAATTGAATAATTATAATTGGATTTTAAATGAATAATTATAATTAAATTTTAAATGAATAATTATAATTAAATTTTAAATGAATAATTATAATTGAATTTAATTCATTTATACTTCTTAAAAGGGATTGTTGTTTTTTCATTGTTCTTATTAATTTTGTTGCTCTATGTGTTGGAATTAATGCAATATCTGCAGGATCAAATTCGATTGAATTGTTATCTAAATCTACAACTACTACTTCATCTAATGGAAGAGTTTCAAGTATTGGGAGTAATGAATTATGTATTCCTGTAATTATTGGCATAGGAGAACATGCTGTATCAATTAAAGTTTCTGGGAGAATTGGGATAAAGATATGCTAAATATTATTTTAAATATTATTTTATTTAAATATTATTTAATTTAAATATTATTTTATTTAAATATTATTTAATTTAAATATTATTTTATTTAAATATTATTTAATTTAAATATTATTTTATTTAAATATTATTTAATTTAAATATTATTTTATTTAAATATTATTTAATTTAAATATTATTTTAAATATTATTTTATTTAAATACTTTATTTTAAATATTTTAAATATTTTATTTTAAATATTTTATTTTAAATATTTTATTTTAAATATTTTATTTTAAATATTTTATTTTAAATATTTTATTTTAAATATTTTATTTTAAATATTTTATTTTAAATATTTTATTTTAAATATTTTATTTTAAATATTTTATTTTAAACATTTTATTTAAATATTTTATTTTAAATATTTTTCTTACATGCCATTGAAATGGTTGTAATAATGCAATAGATGCAAGTATTGTATTTGATATTGCTCCTAAACTTGATGATGTAAAAATAATTCTTCTTTCAAATAACAATGATGAAAATAAACATAATATCAATCTTGAATCAAGTACTGAGAAAATAGTATAAAGATTATACTATTGGATAAAAAGAATTTTAATTTAATTTTAATTTTAATTTTAATTTTAATTTTAATTTTAATTTAATTTTAATTTGAATTTGAATTTGAATTTAATTTTAATTTGAATTTGAATTTTAAATTGAATTGATTTTGAATTTTAATTTTAATTTGAATTTTGAATTTTGATTTAAATTTTAATTTTGAATTTGAATTTAATTTTGAATTTGATTTTTGATTTAATTTTGAATTTTGAATTTGAATTTTGAATTTTAATTTAATTTTTAATTTTAATTTTAATTTTAATTTTGAAATTGAATTTGAATTTTAATTTTAATTTAATTTTGATTTTAATTTTGATTTTAATTTTAATTTAAATTTTAATTTGAATTTTAATTTTAATTCGAATTTTAATTTGAATTTTAATTTGAATTTGAATTTTGAATTTTAATTTTGATTTTAAATTTTGATTTTGATTGGAAATGTTTACATCTCCAAGTAAAGTATCTAATCTTTTAATTGAAATATCTTGTTGAGGAAGTGTTTGTGTTTCAGGAAGAACTAATTTTAAAGTATCACCAGGTTTTGGAATTTTTTTTTGATATAACATTTTAACAAAAGAAACCATTGAAGAAGAATCAATATTTTTTTTTAATTCAACTTTTTCCAAAATTTGATAAAAAAAATTAAACAAAGGACTAAAAAAAAAATAATTAAAAAAAATTAATCAAAAAATAAATGATTTTTTAAAAGAAATTTTTGTTTTTTATTTTTGTTTTTTATTTTTTATTTTACAATTTTGTTATAAAAGTTAAACATTCTATTTTTTGAGAATCTTTTTTGAGGAGTCTTCTTGAAATTCCATAAGTTCTAACACCCAATCCTTCAGTAAGAACAAAAGTAAAATTTTCACTTTTGAAAAAAATCAAAAAAAAAAATTTTTTTAATTTAAATTAAAAATAAGAAGAATAAGAAGAATAAGAACTAAAAAATTTACGTTGAATTTTGTTCAGTTTTAATTGTTGAAGCATCTGGAAAACAAAATGGTTTTATTTTTTCTCTAAAATCATCTTTTTGAATTGATGGAAAACTAAATGGAATTGAAACAAATTTTGAAATTTCTTTTGATGTATTTATTAATGAATTTTGAGAATATTTTTTTAATGAAAGTATATAAAATCTTTCAAATAATTTTATTTTATTCATTTTTTTTTTGAATTGTTTTTTGAATTGTTTTTGTTTTCTTTTTGTTTTTCTTTTGTTTTCTTTTTCTTTTTTGGTTTTTTGTGTTTAAAATAAAAAGAGAAAAATAAACCAAAAAAAAAAATTTGAATAAAGAAAAAAAAAAAGAAGAAAAATGAAAAAATGATTTTGTAAAAAAATAAAAATAATTGAATTCTTTTTCTTTTTCTTTTTCTTTCTTTTATTGATCTTTTTTTTTTGGATTTTTGTTTTTAAAATTGAAAAAAAATGGAAAATCAATTCTGTTTTTATTTTTGATTAAATTGATTTTGTTGATAATAATTTTGTTTTTGAAATGGATAATTTGGTTGTTGTTGTTGTTGTTGTTGTTGTTGTTGAGGGTTTTGTTGTTGAAAATTTTGTAATTGTTGTTGTAAATTTTGTAATTGTTGTAATTGTTGTAATTGTTGTAATTGAGGTTGTAATTGAGGTTGTAATTGAGATTGTAATTGAGGTTGTAATTGAGGTTGTAATTGTGTTTGTAATTGTTGTTGTAGCATTTGTAATTGTTGTAATTGTTGTAATTGTTGTAATTGAGGTTGTAATTGAGGAATTTGATTTTGTGGATTTTGTTGTGAATTCATTTTGGATTGATAATTTTGTGGAAAATTTGTTGTGTCATAATTTCCTAATCCAACTTGTGGATTTCTTATATTTTGTGGATTTGGATTTGGATTTGGATTTGTTGGTAATTGTGGTTGAAGAAAATTTGGTAAATTTTGTAATTGTGGATAGTTGAAATTTGGTGTTAATGTTTGTTGTGTAAGTGCTTGTAATTGTATGTTTGTGTTTGGAATTATTGGATTTGGATAATTTTTTTGATATTGTGGAATGCCATTTTTCAGAGGAGAATATGATTGATTTTTACGAAAATTATTTCTATGATTTTTATCACCAAATTTATTATGTGAACTAAATTGTGCATTTCTATTAAGTTATCATTGTTTTTTTTCAATTATAGTTCCATATTTTGAGATGAAATGTTATGATATTATATTATATCATTTTTGCAAAAATAAATGTATTTTTCATATTTTTCACAAATTTTTAAATGATAAAGGATTTGATACATATAAAAAAGATGGAAAAATTGATGTTTTGTTTCAATATAGATAATATAACCATTTTTGTTATGATTTAGAAGAAGTAGTTAAGCGATAATAATTTTGTTGAGTTAAATAAGTTAATTTTAAAAAAGAAAATAGATATTAGATACAAAGTATTTAAAGATATTTTAATTAAAAATTAAAATTATAATTATATTCAAATTTATATTCAAAATTATAATTATATTCAAATTTATATTTTATAATTATAATTATATTTATATTCAAAATTATATTCAAATTTATAATTATATTCAAATTTATAATTATATTTATAATTATATTTATATTTATATTCAAAATTATAATTATATTCAAATTTATAATTATATTTATATTCAAATTTATAATTATATTCAAATTTATAATTATATTTATAATTATATTTATATTTATATTCAAAATTATAATTATATTCAAATTTATAATTATATTCAAATTTATAATTATATTTAAATTTATAATTAAATTTAAATTCAAATTTTATATTCAAAATTATAATTATAATTATATTTATATTTATATTTATATTTATATTTATATTCAAAATTCAAATTAAAAATAGATCTATTTTAAAAATAACAAGATTCAACAAATTAAGTTGATTTGAAATAATTTCCAAAAATAAAAAAGTATTTTAAATTGAATTTGAATTATTCTTAAATAATTTTTCAATATAATAAATAATATTTCAAGTTATGTTTTTTTTTTCAGTTTAAAAATTGAAGCATTGCTGAATTTCCAAAGAAAACAACAAACAAAACTTGTTTGAAAATCAAATGCCAATTTCTTATCAATTTTCTTCTATCAATTTACCTTTGATTTTGTTTTTCTGCAAATATAGATTGATTTTGATTCAAAAAAAGAGAATTATTTTGTGGAATAAATTGATTTTGCTTAAAAGGATCATCAATAATATTTTGATAAGGATGAAACAATAAAGGTTGATTTAATGTTGGAGGTTTTTGTAAAATTTGATCCATATTTAGAGGTTGATTTGTATTCATCATTTGATTAGGATTTTTATTTGGTTGAGTTCCTGGTGGAAAACACCATTCAATTTTAAGTTTTCTCCCATCAAGTTCATATGATTGAAATTTCTCCATTATTTCTGTAGCATTTTTTTTGTTTGTAAATTTTATAATTGCATGTCCAATGGGTATTTTTGTTGTTTTATCTAATGGTATTTTCACACTTTCAATTCCTTTTTCTGATCCTCCAAATAAATCAAAAAGACTTGTTTCTGTTGAATTAACTGTAAGATGTTTGACAAAAATAGTTCGAACTTTTTGACTAATAAAATGATTTAATTTAATTTAAAATGATTTAATTTAAAATGATTTAATTTAAAATAATTTAATTTAAAATAATTTAATTTAATTTAAAATAATTTAATTAAATTTAAAATAATTTAATTTAAAATAATTTAATTTAAAATGATTTAATTTAAAATAATTTACAAAATACGAGGATCATAAACTCTACTTTCAGCAAAAGATGCTACAATTTTTGTTCTTCTTATTACTGAAGCTTGACTTATATTTTTCAAACATATTGATGCTAATTTTTGATTTTTAAATTCAGCCCAACCAAATCCTTTAGAACGTCCTTGAATATCAAGAGATAATTCAAAATCAGCAACTGGAACTGAACCTACTTTTTCTACTTCTTCTTTTGCTTGATCTTCTGAAAATTCTTTTGGTATTTTCCCAATAAAAAGGCGATTTTTTGGATCAATTAAATTAATTTTAACTCTTCTCCTAAAATTATATAATAATAAAATTATTAAATATTTATTTATATATATATATTTATGGTTTCTATTTTTTACATTCTTCCTGTTTCTGGATCTTTAAATGATGGTTTTGGATCCATTTCTAAAGCAAGAAGAACTGATTCTTTATTTATAAATTTCATAAATCCATATATTTTATTTGGATTAGTTCTGTTTTTCATAACTTTAACAGACTTAATTTGTCCAATAGATTCAAATTTTTGTTTTAATTGTTCTTCAGTTATCCCATTAGGAAGATAACCCTTTAAATTTATAATTAATATTGAAGTTAAAAATAAAAATAAATTTAAATTTAAAGTTAAAGTTAAAATTAAAGTTAAAGTTAAAAATAAAGTTAATATTTATAGTTAAAGTTAAAGTTAAAGTTAAATTAAAGTTTAAAGTTATATTAAAAGTAAAGTTAAAATTAAAAAATTTTTGGATTTAAAATTAAAAGTTAAAATTAAAGTTAAAGTTAAAATTGGAAAAGTTTAAATGATTAAAGGTTTTAAAGGATCCATTTCTTAAAATTAAAGAAGAAAAATTTATTCTTTTAAAAATTAAAGTTAAATTTCATAAATTAAGTATAATTTATTTGGATTAAGTTCTGTTTTTCATTTAAACTTTAACAGACTTAATTTAAAATCCAATAGAAGTTAAAAAAAATTTAAAATTTTTTTTAATTAAAGTTCTTAAAAGTTAAAGTTAAATTAGTTAATTAAAGTTAAAATTTAAATTAATTAAAATTGAAAGTTAAAATTAGTTAAAGTTTAATAATTAAAAAAAAGTTAAAATTAAAGTTAAAGTTAAAATTAAAGTTAAGTTAAAGTTAAAGTTAAAGTTAAAAACTTTAAAGTTAAAAGTTAAAATTAAAACTTAAAAATTAAAATTAAAATTAAAGTTTAAAATTAAAATTAAAGTTAAAGTAAAGTTAAAAAAGTAAAAAGTTAAATTAAAAAACTAAAAGTTAAAAGTTAAAGTTAAGTTTAAGTTAAAGTTAAAAGTTAAAAGTTAAAATTAAAGTTAAAGTTAAAGTTAAAATTAAAAGTTAAAGTTAAAGTTAAAAAAAGTAAAATTAAAAGTTTAAAGTTAAAAGTTAAAAGTTAAAAGTTAAAATTAAAAGTTTAAAAAAAAAAATTAAAGTTAAAGTAAAAGTTAAAGTTAAAATTTAAAACTTAAATTAAAATTAAAAAGTTGAAGTTATTAAAGTTAAAACCAATTAAAATTAAAAGTTAAAACTAAAATTAAAAAAAAAAATTAAAGTTAAAGTTAAAATTAAAGTTAAAAGTTAAATTAAATTAAAGAGTTAAAGTTAAAGTTAAAGTTAAAGTTAAAAATTGAGTTAAAGTTAAAGTTAAAGTTAAAGTTAAAGTTAAAGTTAAAATTAAAGTTAAAAGTTAAAGTTAAAGTTAAAGTTAAAAGTTAAAGAAGTTAAAATTAAAAAAAAAGTTAAAGTTAAAGTTAAAAGTTAAAATTAAAGTTAAAGTTAAAGTTAAAATTAAAGTTAAAAGTTAAAATTAAAAAGTTAAAGTAAAGTTAAAGTTAAAGTTTAAAAACCAAAATTAAAAAAGTTAAAAAGTTAAAAGTTAAAATAAGTTAAAATTAAAAAAAAAGTTAAAGTTAAGTTAAAGTTAAAGTTAAAATGAAGTTAAAAGTAAAGTTAAAGTTAAAGTTAAAATTAAAGTTAAAATTAAAAAAAAGTTAAAAAATTAAGTTAAAATTAAAAGTTAAAATTAAAGTTAAAGTTAAAGTTAAAATTAAAGTTAAAATTAAAGTTAAAATTAAAGTTAAAGTTAAAGTTAAAGTTAAAGTTAAAGTTAAAGTTAAAGTTAAAGTTAAAGTTAAAATTAAAGTTAAAGTTAAAGTTAAAGTTAAAGTTAAAGTTAAAATTAAAATTAAAGTTAAAGTTAAAGTTAAAGTTAAAGTTAAAGTTAAAATTAAAATTAAAATTAAAGTTAAAATTAAAGTTAAAGTTAAAGTTAAAGTTAAAGTTAAAGTTAAAATTAAAGTTAAAGTTAATATTAAAGTTGAAGTTAAAATTAATATTAAAATTACAATATAAATTCCATATTCAGCAGAAAGAGAATCATCTCCAATTACTTCTTTTGTTTCATTATTTGTTTCTGTTTCATTATTTGTTTCATTATTTGTTTCTGTTTCAGTATTCTGTTGTATTTTTTATTTGCATAAAAAATTAAAAAAAAAGTTTTAATTTTAATTTTAATTTTTAATTTTAATTTTAATTTTAATTTACTTTTGATTTATTTTCTTCTTGTTCTTCTTCTTGTTTTGTTTTTGTTTCATTTTGTTCAACTTTTTGATTTTCCATTATTATAAATTAAATTAAATTAAAATTGAAAAGAAAAAAAATGAAAAAAAAAATGAAAAAAAAAATTAAAAAAAAAATAATAAATTTATATTAATTTATATATATAATAAAAAATATTATAATAATAATAAAAAATGTGGAAAAATTATTTTTTTTTCTTTTTTAAATTTTTTCATTTTTCTCATTTTAAAATTTTTCAGTTTTAAAATAAAAATTTAATAATGATTGGTTCAAAAAATTTAATAGAAAAAACAAGAAAAAAAGAATTAAAAAAGAAAAAAAAACATGAAGAAAAACAAAAAAAACAAATTGAAAAAATGAAAAAGAAAGAATTAGAAAGATTAGCTAAAGAAAAAGCAAAACAAAATAAATTAAATGGAAAATCAAATGAAAAATTAAATGAAAAATCAAATGAAAAATTAAATGGAAAATTAAATGGAAAAATCAAATGGAAAATTAAATGAAAAATCAAATCTTTCTTCAAAAAATTCTAATGAAATAAGTTTGGATGAATCTTTAGATGAAAATGAAGGAAGTGAATTATCATTATTTGAATTTATTCAATTAAATATTGAACCAGATGATTTACCAAATGAAAAACCAAAACCAAAACCAAAAGCTCAAAAAAAACCAAAAGATAAAAAAACAAAATTAAAAGATAAAAAAAAGCCAAAAAAAGAAGATATAAATCAAAAAGATATAAACCAAAAAAATCCAATTAATGAAAATGAATCAAATCAAGAAAATAATTTAAAAGAGGAGAATTCAGATCATGAAGATTCAGATCTTGATGATGATCCAGCTCAAGATCTTATTCTAATTAATTCCATTTTTAAATCACAAATTTCAATCCTTTATTTTAAGCGTTTTTTGTGGGAAAATTATCAAATCAAAGAAATTATTTGGTGGGAATTAATCAATTTATTCAAAAGTATTCAAGAAGAAGAAACAAAAAAAGAAATTTATAAGCAAATAATCAAAAATGTAAATAATAGTAATTATTTAAATTATTTAAATTATTATGATTGTTTCTAAATTAATTAAAATTTAGATCAAAAAACCAGATCCAAAAACTCGGATTGAATTTCCCAAAGAAATTATTCAACCATTAGAAAGTATAGATAAAAACGCAGAATTAAATCAAGATATTTTTGATCCTTTATTAAAACATCTTGAAGATGAACTCAATAAATATTTTGACAATTTTATGAAATCGCAAGAATTCAAAGAATTAAAACGAGATTTAAAAAAAAATAAAGAAAAAGGAATTGAATTAAAAGGACCAAAAGAATTGAGAAGGGAATTAGTTGAAGAATTTTATGCAGTTGAAAAGCAAATCTTTGAAAGTATTGACAATTTTCGAAGGAAATTAATCGAACCTTTTCGTCAAGAAATTGGGGTTCGAATTCGCAAAGAAACATTTGAAATTCTATTTCGAGATTTGGAGAAAATTTACAGTACAAGCAAAATCATTGTGAATGAATTGGAAACAAGAAAAAATAAATGGAATTACAAATCAATACTTGGAGATCTTTTTACGACTTTTTATCCGAAAATTTCAGAAGCTTATCTTTCATATGTTCAGAATGTCAACAAAATTTTGGAGAATTACAAAGAACTGATGCAAACATCAGTTTCGAAGCATTTCCTTGAAAAAATTCTTCAAAAGGAAGAAATTGAAATTGAATCTTATATTTTCTCACCAATTCATCACTCAGAAAAATATGCTGAATTTATATCAAGACTTTTCATTGTGACTCCATGGAATCATCCAGATTTTAAGTATTTAAGCAAAATCCAAGAGAATTTCCAAACATTCACAAACAAAGTGAGAAAAGAACAAGCTTCATATGTTGAATTTGATTTAAGTTCTCAAGATTTGATCTCCAAATTAACCACAATTCGACAGGATGTTGGCAAGGTTGTTTCGTATCCTTTCCTTCCCGAAATGAAGGGAAGATTAATACAAGTATTTCTGTTTGAGAAAAGTCTTGGATGGTGTTTTTTCGATAACGAAACAAACAAGTTCATTTTTGAGTACTTGGTTTCAATCAATCTTGTATGGATCCGCAAACGCAATAGATTTTATGATCATACAGGACTTCCCAACTCAGGCAATCCAAAGAAATCAAATCAGCGAAGAATCGTAACAGAAAACCAAATTGAATTTATAACTCCGGAAAGGAGATTAATTTTGGAATTGAACACAAAAAATTATTTTACTAATGATTTTTATTCAGTTGTTGAAAAATGTGGATATTCAAAGGATGAACTAAGGAAAAAACCAGAAAGAGATATTAAATATCAATATAATGACTACACATTTTTTGAAGGAACATTGAGATATGGATTACCAACAGGAAATGGAAAAATACAATATCCAAATGGATCTGTATTTACTGGAACGTTTAAAAACGGAAAGAAAAATGGTGAAGGTCATCTTCGTTATTCAACTGGGGATATTTTCAAAGGATTTTGGGTTGATGATTTACCTCATGGAAATTGTGAAATTATTTATTGCAACGGAAATAAATTTTCTGGATTTTATTCCAATGGGAAAAAGTCACAAAAAGGTGAACTTTTTCTTGTTGATGGAAGCTTTTATAAAGGTGATTTTGTGGAGGATAAATTTCATGGTGATGGTTTTATTAAATATCCAAATGGTTCAACTTATGAAGGAAAATTTGTTAAAAATAGAAGGCATGGTTTTGGAATTTTTAAAGAATCAGAAAATCAAATTTATGAAGGTGATTGGGAAAATGATATGAAAAGTGGGAAAGGAAAGCAAGTATTTGAAAATGGAGATGTTTATATAGGATCTTGGGCAAGAAATAAGGTTTATTTATTAAATTCATTTACAAAATTTATTTATAAAATTCAAATTCATTTATAAAATTCAAATTAATTTATAAAATTCAAATACATTTATTAAATTCAAATTTATTTACAAAATTAAAATTAATTTATAAAATTCAAATTAATTTATACAATTAAAATTAATTTATAAAATTCAAATTAATTTATACAATTCAAATTAATTTATAAAATTAAAATTTGTTTATTAAATTCATTTACAAAATTCATTTATTAAATTCAAATTAATTTATAAAATTCAAATTAATTTATACAATTCAAATTAATTTATAAAATTCAAATTAATTTATAAAATTCAAATTAATTTACAAAATTAAAATTAATTTATAAAATTCAAATTAATTTATAAAATTAAAATTAATTTATTAAATTAAAATTAATTTATAAAATTCAAATTAATTTATAAAATTAAAATTATAATATAAAAAATATTATTCTAGTTTCATGGAAAAGGATCACTTCAAACAAAAACTACAAAATATATTGGATTATGGAAAAATGGATTAAAAAATGGAAAAGGAACATTTCATTATAGTGAAACTAAAATATATGATGGAGATTGGAAAAATAATCTTAGAGAAGGTACAGGAGTTTTTATTAATGGATGTTTTAAATATATTGGTGAATGGAAAGCTAATTTACCTAATGGAAATGGTCAAATTTATCGTTCACAAAAACCTTTTTCAATATCAAAACTTGAAAAAGAAAAAATTAATGAAACAGAAGAAGAAATTATTGAACATATTATTGGAAAATTTGTAAATGGAAAACCAGATGGAAAAGCAAAACATTCAATGATAAAAAGATTTATTTTTGATGGAGAAATACATAATGGAAAAGTTTGAATTGAATTCATTTAAATTCAAAATTTAAATTCAAAATTAAATTCAAAATTAAATTCAAAATTAAATTAAATATTAAATTAAATATTAAATTAAATATTAAATTCAAAATTAAATTGAATATTAAATTAAATATTAAATTCAATATTAAATTCAAAATTAAATTGAATATTAAATTAAATATTAAATTCAATATTAAATTAAATATTAAATTCAAAATTAAATTCAAAATTAAATTCAAAATTAAATTCAAAATTAAATTCAAAATTAAATTCAAAATTAAATTCAATATTAAATTCAAAAATAAATTCAATATTAAATTAAAAAATAAATTCAATATTGAATTCATTTAAATTCAAATTTAAATTCAAAATTAAATTCAAAAATAAATTCAAAAATAAATTCAAAATTAAATTCAAAATTAAATTCAAAATTAAATTAAAAATTAAATTAAAAATTAAATTAAAAATTAAATTGAAAATATTTCTTTCTATTATTCTTTTTTCATAGAGATTTGGTTCTGGAAATTTATACTTTCCTGATGGAAGTAAAGTCATTTCAGGTTGGAAGAATGATTTTTTGGATTTTAAAAGTCAAACTAAAATGAAATTTTTTGTTGATAATCATACTTTTCAAATTACTTATTCTCCAAATCAAAATTATTCAGAAAAAATTGAAACTAATTCAACAGAATCAGAAAAAACTGGAAAATTAAAAGAATTTAATGAAGGAATTTATCCAATTACAGAAAATCCAAATCAATGGTTGATTCCTTCTCTTGAAACATTTCTTAATGGATGTTATTGGATTTAATTAAAAAGGATATTTTTTTTTGATTTGATTTGATAAAAATTTTAATAACAAAAAATTGTTTTTTTCATTTTGTTCATTTAATTAAAATTGATTTGTTGTTCTTTTGGATATGATTCTGGAAGTTTGTATATAACAAATATAACATCTTCAAAATATTTAAGAAATGGATTAATTGATTCTGAAGTTAATTCAACTATTTTTAAAATTTCTGTTAATGGAAAAAGTCCATTAAGAAAAGGAGCTAATTTTTGGAACAATTTTGTTTTTTCATCTTCAGGATTTAAAGTAGAAAGATAATATTGAATTTGTTCTTCATGTGACTAAATTAAATTTGAATTAAATTTGAATTAAATTTGAATTAAATTTGAATAAAATTTGAATTAAATTTGAATTAAATTTGAATAAAATTTGAATTGAATTTGAATTAAATTTGAATTAAACTTGAATTAAATTTGAATTAAATTTGAATTAAATTTGAATTAAATTTGAATTAAATTTGAATTGAATTTGAATTAAATTTGAATTAAATTTGAATTAAATTTGAATTAAATTTGAATTAAATTTGAATAAAATTTGAATTGAATTTGAATTATATTTGAATTAAATTTGAATAAAAGAATAAAGAATAAAGAATTATTTACAAGTTCAGATTTATCATCTTTGTTATATTTGAAAAAAATTGTTTTTTCAATTTGGATTGCTAGATTATTTCTTAATAACCAAATGAGAATATCAATAATATTCACATCTGTTCTAATTTTATATTTTCCAATTTCTTTAAAAGTGCTTATCATTTCAAGAATTTCTGGTAATCTTATTTTATGTTTAAAAAAATTGCTAAAACTATCTTCATATTGTTTCATTTTGAGATTAGAATTTGGAGCTGGAGAATAAATACTTTCAGAAGTAATTGGAGAAATTATTCTTGCTTTTTTCCAAAATACTAAATGTGCCGATAATCGAAATAATTGATTTCTTGGTATTTTTGTGATTATTTCCAATTCAAGAAAATTTTTAGTTGGATCAAGATTATTTATTAAACGAAGTAATAAAGGAGAACTTCCATGAGGCAAATCTCTTCTTAGTTTACTTTTTGTATCAAGAAGTAATAATGTTTTAAAAGCAGTGAAATGAAATCCTGGAAAAAGTTCCATATTTGGATTTCGAAGACTTAAAGATAAACGAAGCCAATTATTTATGATTACTTCTGTTGTTTGTCTTAAAGATCCTGTAAGATCATGATATATTTGTCTTAATTCTCTTGCTAATGAACTTTTTTCCAAGATGACTTTAATCAATGAAATTTCATCTTTTTAAATTTATATTAAAATATATAAATAAATATTAAAATCAATAAATAAATCTTATTCAATTTAAATAAATATTTAAATCTTCTTCAATTTTAATAAATAAATAAATAAATCTTCAATTCAAATAAATAAATCTTCTTAAATTTAAATAAATAAATCTTCTTCAATTTTAATAAATAAATCTTCTTCAATTTAAATAAATCTTTTTCAATTCAATTATATAAATAAATCTTCAATTTAAATAAATAAATATATAAATCTTCAATTTAAATAAATCTTCTTCAATTTAAATAAAGAATAAATCTTGTTTTAAATATAAATAAATAAATCTTCTTAAATTTTAAAAAGTTCTTCATTTGGATTTAAATAAAATAAATCTTCTTCAATTTAAATAAATAAATCTTCTTCAATTTGTAAATAAATAAATCCTCTAATTTTTAAATAAATAAATAAATCTTCTTCAATTTAAATAAATAAATAAATCTTCTTCAATTTAAATAAATAAATAAATCTTCTCTTCAATTTTTAAATTTATATTAAAAATAAATAAATAAATCTTAAATTCAAATAAATATATAAATCTTCTTCAATTTAAATAAATAAATAAATCTTCTTCAATTTAAATAAATAAATATATAAATAAATTTAAATAAATAAATAAATAAATCTTCTTCAATTTAAATAAATAAATAAATCTTCTTCAATTTAAATAAATAAATAAATCTTCTTCAATTTAAATAAATAAATAAATCTTCTTCAATTCAAATAAATAAATAAATCTTCTTAAATTTTAATAAATAAATATTCTTCAAATTTAATTTAAAATCAATAAATAAATCTTCTTCAATTCAAATAAATAAATCTTCTTCAATTTAAATATATAAATAAATCTTATTCAATTCAAATAAATAAATCAATAAATCTTCTTCAATTTAAATAAATAAATCTTCTTCAATTTAAATAAATAAATAAATCTTATTCAATTCAAATAAATAAATAAATCTTCTTCAATTTTAATATATAAATAAATAAATAAATCTTCTTCAATTCAATTATATAAATCTTCATTCAATTTAATTTAAATAAATTTAATTGAAATATATAAATAAATAAATTAATTAATTAATAAATTATTTCAGTTATACCTTCAAGTTGTGTTGATTTTTTATGAGTATCAATAATTTCAAATATTGTTTCAACTTGAGTTGAAATATATTTTGAATGCTTCTCAAGATAATGAAAAGCATTTGAAACTTGTTTTGCAACAAGAGAAATAGAATCAATAAATTGTTGAAGATAATCCGAATTTGAAGTAACTATTTTTTTATCATGATGAATTTCTGGAAATTTCTCTTGAGAACAATGCAATTTACAAGCAGCAAAAACAATATGAAACATTGTGATTTCTTCTTGAGTATTTTCAACATATTTTGGATTATCTTCTTCAATTATTGAATTTGAAAACAAATTGTTTGATTGCTGAAAATAATCATTCAAAGTTGAATCTGTTTGTGAATTTTGCTTTTGAAAATTGAATGAAGAAAATTTTTTAAAAGATCCAAAACGGTTCTTTTTTTTGACAGAAAGTGATAAAGGAAATCCAATAAACAATAAGTTATTAACTGATAATTCAAAAATATTTTCTAATTGTGATTTATCTGGACAAAGTAAATTAGCAAGAAAATCTTGCGAATATTGAAAAACAGTTTCTTCGCATGGAAGAAATTCATGTCGAGTTTGTGCTTCTAAATTTGAAAATGGTATTTGTAATGAAGAATGAACTGTGCTTTGTGTTTGTGGTGGTGGAAATCGGAAAACTAATTGATTTCCTCGACTTATTGAATCTACAGTGAATAAAATTGCATTTAACATTTTAAAAAAAAAATGAAAAAATTAAATTTAAAATTAAAAATTCCAAAATTTTTTTTTCATTTTTTTCTTTTTAAAAAAATTAAAAAATTAAAAATAAAAAAATAAAATGAATGATTGTTTATTTTTTGGTTGGAATAACGATCCAAAATTTATCAAAAATGAATCAAATAAAATAACAAAACCAACTCAATTTAAATTTGAAAATGAAAATGAAAAACAAATTAAACAAATTTCAACAGGAAATTATTCAACAATTTTCCTTTTTAAAAATGGAAAAGCAATTCAATATTTAAAAAATTCAAATGAAAAACCTCAAAAAATCCAAATTGAAGAAAATATTCAAAAAGTAATTGCTGGTGATAATAACGAAGCTATTTTAACATCAGAAGGAAATTTATTTGCCAAAATAAGTACAAACCAATTTTTGAAATTACCAAATGAATTTATCAATATTTCATCATTAATTGAAGATACAAATGATAGAATAATTGAAGATTTTGTTTGTTCAGCTTTTGCAATTTACTTATTAACTTCAAACCAAAATGCTTATGGAATTGGTTCAAATCGAAATTGTGAACTTGGTTTTGATTCTGAAATACTTAAAAAAACAGAAAAACCAATTTTAATGATGAAAAACGTTTCTAAAATATTTTCAGGAAGTTTTTCAAAACATGTTTTTCTTTTAAATTCAAATCAAGAATTATTTGGATCCGGATCTAATTATCATGGCCAACTTGGATTAGGAGAATCAAGAAAAAAAGAAATAAATATCCAAAAATTAACCAAAATACAAAATATTCCAAAAGGCAAAATAATTGATATTAAATGTGGACATGCTCATTCAATAATGTTGATTGAAAATGAAAATCAAAATCAAAATCCAAAAAGAAAACTTTATTCATGTGGAAATTGGGAATTTAATGGGCTTGGCAAAACTGAAGATACTTATGAATTTACTGAAATCAAATCATCTTTATTTGAAAATGATGATAATATTCTTGATTTTTCTGTTGGAAATGAACATACTTTGATTTTAACTTCTAATTCAAAATTAATTACATTTGGTGGAAATTGGTATGGTCAATTAGGAACTGGAGATACAAAAAAACAAACAATTCCAATTCAAATTGAACTTCCTAAATTAAGATTTAATGAAGATATTTATAATTATCATATTTCTTGTGGAGATTATAAATCATTTATTTATTATTCTCCTCCTTCTTTTTCCAATCTTGAAGAAGATTTGATAAAACTATTTAAAAGAAAAGAATTTTGCAATATTTCATTTAAAACAGAAAATGAAGAAATAATTTCAGCTCATAAATTAATATTAGAAACAATAATTGGACAAGATGAAAATCAAAATGAAAAACTTAAAGAAATTATTTCAAATAAATCAATTAAAGAATCAAATCAAATATTTGAAATTATTTATTCAAATAATTTCAAAATAAATCCAAAATTATATGAAGAAATTGAAATTGATATGAATTTATTTGGATCAATTGAAGAAAAAATGAAAGAATTAATTGAATTTGAAGAAGTAAAAGATATTATTATTGAAAGAAAAGAAAAACAATACAAATTTCCTAAATTAATATTAATAATGAGAAGTGAATTATATCGAGAAAAGTTTTTATCTGTAACAGAAGGAGATTCTACTAAATTTACAGATTATAGTGAATTAAGTGATAAATCATTTCAAATATTAGAATATTGGATTTATTCAAATCAAATTAAAGAAGAAATTCAAATTACACAAGAAATAATTAATGAAATTCAAAAAGGAATTGATTATTTTCAATTAAATCAAACAAATCCAAATTTATTTGATTTATTAATTAATAAATTTAAAAATCAAAATCAAAATTAAAATTAAAATTAAAATCAAAATTAAAATTAAAATCAAAATTAAAAATTAAAATTAAAATTAAAATTAAAATTAAAATTAAAATTAAAATTAAAATTAAAATTATTAAAATTAAAATTAAAATTAAAAATAAAAATAAAAAAATTAAAATTAAAATTAAAATTAAAATTAAAATTAAAATTAAAATTAAAAATTAAAATTAAAATTAAAATTCAAAATTAAAAAAAAATTAAAATTAAAATTAAAATTAAAATTAAAATTAAAAAATTAAAATTAAAAAAAATTAAAATTAAAAAAATTAAAAAAATTAAAATTAAAATTAAAATTAAAATTAAAATTAAAAAAATTAAAATTAAAATTAAAAAAATTAAAATTAAAATTAAAAATTCCAAAATTTTTCATTTTTCTTTTTAAAAATAAAAATTAAAAATAAATAAAGAAAATGAATGATTGTTTATTTTTTGGTCGGAATAAAAAACCAAAACTTATCAAAAATGAATCATACAGAATAACAAAACCAATTCAATTTGAAAATGAAAATGAAAATGAAAATGAAAATGAAAATGAAAATGAAAATGAAAATGAAAAACAAATTAAACAAATTTCAACAAGAAATTATTCAACAATTTTCCTTTTTAAAAATGGAAAAGCAATAGAATATTTAGAAAATTCAAATGAAAATCCTCAAAAAATCCAAATTGAAGAAAATATTCAAAAAGTAACTGTTGGTAATCTAAATGAAGCTATTTTAACAAAAGAAGGAAATGTATTTGCCAAAGGAAAAGATATTAATTCAAAAAATCCAAAAGAATTTATCAATATTTCATTATTAATTAAAGATACAAATGATAGAATAATTGAAGATTTTGTTTCTTCAAGAGATTCAATTTACTTATTAACTTCAAATCAAAATGCTTATGGAATTGGTTCAAATGGAAATTGTGAACTTGGTTTTGATTCTGAAACACTTAAAAAAACAGAAAAACCAATTTTAATGATGAAAAATATTTCTAAAATATTTTCAGGAAATGATTCAACTCAAGTTTTTTTTTTAAATTCAAATCAAGAATTATTTTCATGTGGTTTGAATGATTATGGTCAACTTGGATTAGGAGAATCAAGAAAAAAAGAAATAAATATCCAAAAATTAACCAAAATACAAAATATTCCAAAAGGCAAAATAATTGATATCCAATGTGGAAATTATCATTCAATAATGTTGATTGAAAATGAAAATCAAAATCAAAATCCAAAAAGAAAACTTTATTCATGTGGAAATTCTCGATGTAATGGGCTTGGAGAAGATGAAAGTACTTATGAA